>JAJOOO010024761.1:0-26421 GCA_029582685.1 Solanum piurae
GTAAGTTTTTCTTTCCTTATTTGCATATAAATTATATTAATATTATATTAACTTATTTTCATTAAGCTGCCTGCTTGATTTCCTTCTTCAATTTTCCATCTTTAATTCGTTTTAGCTCCAAACTTCTTCATTTTTCCATCAATTTAATCCTACAAATAAAATACACAATTTAGCACAATCCATAAATTTTACGCTCATAAAGGACAAATATAAATAATAAATATGAGGAAATAATGATTAAAAATATGTATTTTTAGCCTCACATCAACATCCTTCAGTCGTGTCTCTCAGTTTCCACGTCTGAACATATTTCCTGCAAACATGATAAAAATACATAAAAACCAATACAAAATGGCCCTAGACACACACAACTCTTCAGTGAAATGTATTAAAAATACCGTAAACTCACGATATATCATTTATCATTCAAACTACCCGAGGTAGGGTGGTAACCAAGGTTGAAATAGGGATGAAGGTTGGAAGGATCATGATCGAGAATAGAGGAACCAAAATCCCAATTGGAAGGATAGGGAGAAGGATAGGTATGTGCTTCCCCACGAACGCCAAAAGCCAAAGAATTCGGAACGCGGTTGGTCTAAGGATATGCTTTCTCGTATCCTCAATAAATTTAAGGGGTCGGACAAGATTTAAAGGAAATGAAAGAAGATGTGTCAACCCTTAGCAAAACTGTTACCTCTGATTCAGTATCAATCAAGCAGTTGGAGAACCAAATGGGTCATATCTCGTCTTATTTGAACCCGAGACAGCAAGGTGGTTTGCCTAGTGATACTATGGCCCACCCCAAGAATTAGGTTTAAGTGTGGACTTGCATCGTGCCGCGACGTTAACTAAGGCGGTGCTTGGGAGGCAACCCAAGTTTTATTTTCTTTCTTTTTAAATTTTGAAATAATGGTGTGTTGAATGTGCCTGTCAAAGTGTGGAAAGTGTTTGAAAAGTGCAGGTTGGCGAGCTAAAGGTCCAGTCGGTGCATCACCGAAGAGGTCGGTGACCCCGACCTAGACCGTCGTTGGACTCAAGAATATTTTACATTGGAGTTTGTAAAGCTCGGCGAGCCCAGGAAATGATTGGCGAGTCACCGACCACGTTGGCGATCACGATCTAGTGCGCCGTTTGGACCGCCACATTAATTGGAGGCCCTATAAAACTTGGCGAGGTAAGTGACCACTCAGTTTCTTGCCGAGTGGGTCGGCGAGCACGACTAATGTCGCCGAATGGGTAAGAACTGGACGGTTTTTAGAAGGCCAAAGGTTTAAACTTTCAACTCTTTCACTTTCCCTCACTTTTAATCTTCCCAAACTCACACCCGCACTTTAGTTCCTATATTCTGGCATTTTTATCGTATTTTAGTCGTTGATTTGTGCTCAGAGTGGGATTACTTTGCCGCCTAGCATTTCAATATTTATTAATTCAGCATTTAAGGTTGGTTTTCCAAACCCTGAGTTTATTTTCATCGAATTTGTACTCATTTGCAATGATTTTATCTTGTTGAAGTGTGTTGGGCCTCTCTGATAGTGTTAGTATGCTTGAATGCCTGTGTTAATTCGATATCCTTACCCGAAATGCTTATAATGTTGAATTCCTATAATTTTTACGCCTTAAAGTTGGTTAAATCTTGTGGGATTGTGCTTTCATGTTGTTGGGTCTTGTCGTGTGAAGTCTAAGTAACCCGTAGTTGTGCCAAATGACATAATTTGGCCAATGATAAAGCGGGTGACGTCATGTTTAAGGGCAAAAGTCATCAAATGGTCAAATTTGGCAAAACCAAGAGAAGTCTGAGTATCCCAGGGTAATGGGTGTATTGGGTCTGAGTTTAATTTGATAAGTTCATGCTTTGATTTTGTTTTCGGGGGTGCGGGGTTGACTTTGATAAGTTGTGTTGAAAGTAAGCATGCTGGGCAGTTTGGCGAGCTGGGTCAAGCTCGCCGAACCACTCGACAGTTCGCCGAAGTTCCCCATCTCACCTTTAATTTCATGTTATACTTGAAGATTGATTATGTAACTTTCGGCGAGAAGTTTGAGGTCACCGAAGGCAATCGGAGACTCGCCGAAAGGCTTCTTGATTGCCCTTTGTCTGCACCCCTGAACCCTTGTTGCACTATAACTTTCGGTGGGCTAATCCTTGCTCGTCGAAAGCTGTCAGAGATTTTCCAAAAGGCCTTCTGATCACTGACATGACAATTTTTTCTGAGAATTTTGAGCCAATCCATTCGGCAAGCCCGATCTAGCTCGCCAAAGTGATTTGGCGACTCCCCGACTGGTTCGGCGAGTTTGTCTGCAACTGTTTTTATGTGCTTTTGATTGAAGTGCTTCTCAATTTTTCTGATGTTGTTGCAGAAATGGCTAGAATGAAAGTTGTTGGGAGGAACATGTCACCCTGATAGAAAGCTAAGGGGATTACACTCAATGAGGATGCAACTACATCCAGGGGTAAGGCCACCAAACTTCCCACAACTGGTGGGAAAGGCAAAGGAAAAGAGAAGGCACCTGCGTCACCGGAGGTCAGCTCCGATAGTGACTGCATTTATGCCACACACCTCACCAACTATGAGAGTGAGGGTAAACACCAGGAACCTCAGATTGTAGCTTCTAATGATGATGAGCTAGTGGCAGCACAGAGGGAAGAGTTGCGGTAAAAAAGGATGAATGATCCGTCTAGGATCAGGACTCCTCAACCCACCACCACTCCTCCTCCAGTTCCAGCACAGGCAGTGGTGCTTGCACCACTAGTTTAGGGTACGCCTCCCAAGTCTATGAACATATTAAAAATTGAGGGGCTTAGGACGATTATTGAAGAGAAGCGTCTGTCAACTGATGGAGTGATTGACAGGTACCTAGAGATTATGAGATGTCTGAAGTCTCATAAGTTCCAGATCTTCACAAAACTCAGTGGCCCTATATTCCAAATTGGGTCTGAGAGTTATACGCTACTTATGGAACCCTGATACCATAGAAAAAGAGGAAGGCAGCTGCATTCAAACCAGTTGACTATGTAGTTGTCCGGGGCAAGAAAAAGTTGTGTGACAGTACTACTATAAATGCAGTTTTGGAGTGTACCAACAACATTGTTGATGCTCACCAGTATAGGGTGAACACTAAGTCCTTGGAGAGAATGAAAAGTTGGATCGCCCATCTCATATGTGATGGTACTCCATGGTGGTTGGAGGCAGGGGCTCCGATAGAGAAGAGAGACCTCAATATAGCTGCGAGGTACTGGTCTGGTTTTATCAGTAGTACTATCATGCCATCCCAGAATAAGTTCGTCCTTCGCCATACAAAGGTGGCTTGTCTTGGCTCGATCATTGCACGAGAGCTCATAAATTTGGGTATGATCGTAGGGCAGAAGATGGCCATGAGAGCCAAGCAGCGTCAGACCTCACTTCCCTTCCCGGTGTTCATCACCGAACTGTGCAGATAGGTTCGAGTTCCTAGAGATGCAAAGAAGCATGTGGAAGTGATTCCCATATCCTCTACTGATATCCAGAGGATCGAGGTGGAATATTTAAAGGATCAGGTGGAGAAGAAGAAGGCAGCCCCCAGTGGATTCATCCCCGGTTGTGGACACAGACTCACTACCTACAGAGGCATCTTTGCCTACTCCTGCCCATAGGCCTTCAGATACTTCTAGTGTTGTTCCTTCTAAAACTCCAGGTTCTTCTGCTTCTGCACTCCCTCCTACACTTGATGTTGCTGCTATGTCCCGGACCCCGCTCACTCAGGCTTCATTACTTTGGATGGGACAACTTTCCCATTCTGCCGATCGTCGTGATGTGAGACTCGAAGCCTCCATTCCGAGCATGATTCAGACTGCCCTGGTTGATATTGTGACGCCATTGAGAACTACCATTGACGCCCTTGCGGCTAGGACATCGATGTGTGAGCATGGCCAAGGGGCCACCGAGGAGGTGACTGCTTTGAAGGCCGCTATTTTTGTGTTGAGGAGTGATGTGGATCAGCTGAAGTCTACCGACATGTCCATGATTTTTGGGACGATGGAGATACCAGATGTACCAGATATGACTTCGGTTACCATTGGAGATGAGGTTAGAGTTGAGGAGAGGTGATCCTGAGTCTGAGGCGGAGACAGATGAGGAGATGCTTGAGATTTCTGAGAAATCTTCGTATGAGGGCCTTACTAAGACTGAGGAGTCCATGGTAGATGCAGTTGTGCAGGCTTCTTTGGCAGTTGGTTGATCCTAGTGCAGTTGATGTTCCTTCTGAGGTGACTCCGGGCACTAATGCCCAGACAGATGGAGTGACTGAGTAGACAGGATCCCTTCTTTACCTCCCTCTCTGTCTTACTTTATTTTGACTTTTGGATTATTTTGATTGCATTTGAGGACAAATGATTTTTATTTCTGGTGGGTGAGGCCCACCTTTTGTGACCTTTTGTGATTTTTTATTTGGTTGTGTGTATATATTTGGGTTTTGAGCTATAATTGTGTGTTACACTATTTTTGTGGATGATTGAGCTTGTGGCTCCTTGCTTTGAATTGTAAATGATTTTTGGACCTTTTCGGAAAAATTGTGCCACCTCTTGTTTGTGTTTCATGTAGTTGTTCTATTGAAAATTTGAGTATCGTTCTTGATCAATACCGATGAATTGAATAGTGCTCATAATCGAACAAAAATGAATGTGCGGCTACGATGAGGCCAAATAAAGTTGCATAGACAATATGTGAACTCTTTGCATCTCGTTGTGATAAACATTGCACACTAGCGAAGGTGTGGAGTCTTGTTTGACATTGGTGTCAATGCCTTGTGTGATGAGTTTACCATGAACCATGTGTGATGACACATAGAATTTGCCTCGTTGGTCCGGTTGACTAAGTGATGCAATCTCTTGATATGATCTTAGGCACCTTTAAATAGTGTGAAACAATTTCACATTATACCTCTTTTGTGGCCTACCTTGTGAGTGTGTGAACTCTGCTTAAACACCCTTTAAGACTTAAGCTTTTCATGGAAGAAACTTTATGAAATTGTGACCTTTCTTGATCCATTACCCATAATCCTCATGATTTGTGGTTTGTGTGAATATCCAACTTAGTCCTAAAACCTAAGTTGGGGGTGTGGTGAAAAGAGAAGATAAATCAAGAAATGCAAAAAACTCCCCTTGACCCATTATTTTGAGAAAAAATGGAACCCCTCCATATTAAAAAGAAAAAGAGAAAAAGAAGAAAAGAATGAAAAAGAAAAAGGATGAAGAAGTTGTGAAATAAAGTTGTGAAAGTGCAAAGAAAATGAGGTTTCCAACAGTCTCTGGAAAGTGAATAAGGGAGTGACTTGTGAGCACAAATGAAAATGATGAAGAAAAGGAAACAATGTGTTGTTCACACCACATTTCATGAGGATTACAACCATTGAGCCTAAATGACCATACCCTTGCACTCATCCCCGTTACAAGCCTTGAAAAGACCTTTTTTTATCTTGAGTGAGCTGAAACAATTGTTGATTGGAAAATAAGGGCAAACCTATGGGTGAAATCATGCATTGTGTTCATGTTTGTGAGTGTGAGCATTGCATTTGATTCCGGAGCTTTAAATTGTGAACCATTGTGTGTGAATATGGAATCACTCATTGTGTGAGGGCATTTGAGTCCTTTTTGAGCTTGAACTTGCATTGGAAGCAAGTATTGTGAAGTTCAGATTCTTTGATAATGGTGAGTCACAACTTGAATCTTTGAGTACACATTTGATCCTTCCATGAGTAAGTTGAGTCTTTTTGTGTGCATTCATGATTGAGTCTTGTGTAGCACTGTTTGAGACATCCTTTTTAAACTGCTGAACTTGAGTTTTACTTAAGGACAAGCAAAGGTTTAAGTTGGGGGTGTTGATGAATCCACGATTTGGACTCATTTAGGGCATTATTTTAATAGATTTAGTGTCCTGAAATGCATATTTTGTGCTAATAACTGATATAAATCCTTGATTTTCAAGTATTTGGATTGAGGAACAAAGCAGGGACACTAATTAGAAAAAAGGAACAATGAAGCTAAAAGAACGAAGAAAAGAAGGTCTGAGGATCGCCTAAACCATTGGGCGAGTCGCCGAATGGCCATGGTTTTTCCCAATGTTCCAGTGTGCCAAGCCCTGAAGCAGAAAATCAAGTCGGCAATAGAAAGGATCAGTCGGCGAGTCGATGAATAGTTTCGCGATGCAGTGCTATATCACCCAAAGTTACAAAACTTGAATATGCTGAAGACCAAAGCAAAAAGGGGATGAAATTGACCAAAAGGCGGATCACATAGTGGATCGGCGATCCAAACTAACTCCGCCGAATGGTCCTTCGCAACACATTTTTGGCAACTATAAATACATTTTTAAATTCTTAGTTAAGTAATTAGCATTCAAAAGTTTTCATTATTGTTCAGTTTTCAAGTTAGAGAGCTGAGAATTGAGTTTAGAGACAATATTTCCTTACCTTTGAAGATTTGAAGATTTCCATTTCTGAAAAATTGGAAGTGGGTGTTGAATATTCTTCATCTTAGACATTTATAAAGACAATATTAATCTTACCCAGTTGATGGAAACACAATTTGGTAACGATTTCTATCTTTTTATGATATCTAGCTAAAACCCAAATTCTTGGGGTGTGATTATGTGATTATGGGTTGATTTAGTTGTTGGGTATTGTTAATTGATAGTGTAAATGTTGTTTAAAAGTGATTTCATTCAGTAATTGTGGTTGAATTTAATGGGTTGTAGTTGCAAATGCAACTCTACCTTCGTGTTTTTGGCTTGCGAGAGTGAGGGGTTTTAAAACCAAGATTACTGATTTGATGGTCAGTGGGTATTGGGTTGTCATGGGTTCAGCTCGAGAGAGTGAATCCTAAACCATTTTTCACACATTCAACTCGAAAGAGTGAATGGACTAAAGCGTAGGATGTTCTTAATTGCTACTTATTGGTGTTCGAGATAAACCAATTTGATTCAGGATAAATTGTTCGAGAGAAAGTTTATCCCCACTAAAGTCTAGCTTATTCACTGATTTACTGCTATTCACTATCAATTGCAATCACCCATTTGTCTACCTTAGCCCATAATCCAATCACATCCCAAGAACCCGTCTCCATATTTGCTATTTTCATGTTATTTGTTGTTGTAGATGATAATTACAAACAAACTCCCCTGATATTTGACACTTGTGTCAACCCAAACTTGAACCATGCTTTTATTCGTAAATGTTTTTACCTGTGATTGACTTGACCATATTCATGCTTTTCTATTGACTCTCAAATGCATACTACTCCCTTGGGACTCGACCCCAACTCACTTAGTTGGGTTATATTACTGACTAACGATCGTTGACACTTAGTATTGGATGAAGTATCCTGATATGTGAAACCAGTGCCCCCATAGGATTATTTTCTAGATAGACATTAGCTAGTGGATCCACTTTAGCTCAGATTTATGGTCCTTACCTTGGCAAGTAGGACAACCCTTTTCGGTGTGGGAGACGTCGGGGGATGAGGTTATATCTCACATGGTTTCTATGTCGGTTAAGCCTAATCCCCCATATTAATAATGAACTAAGGCTACTTTAAGAAGTATCGCATATGGGTTCAAAGGTTTTAAAGATTATGTTAGTTTGCATTGACCATGATTTATGACTTATGTTTTCTAGCTCTTTTATCATGATTTTAGCTTGGTCAATTGCACGTCATGAAATGAAATGTCCCTTTTAGCAAGATTTAAATGTTATATGCATTGATATCATACTTGGTACATTGTTTTATACTAATGCATACTCTTGCCTACATTTCACCAAATGTAGGGTCCGACAGTCAGGTTTCTAAGTTTCGTGGCTAGTGATCGAGTTCGAGATTTCCGAGCTTTGGTGAGTCCTCATGCTTCGAGAATGGAGTTTTATTGTTTCACTTTGTTTCATGCATTTCTCTTTTGGAAATAATATATGGGCTAGTCCCAATTTCATTCTATTGTATTGGATGGCTGTGACGAGACAAGTGTTTTAGACTTCCACTTTTGTTTTATAAAATGATTTGGACTTGGACTATTATTTTACTCTTATTGTTCTATTTCTTATGTTATGAAAGCTAAGTGGCTTGTATGGGGTCTTTCTGAGTTCTATACGCCATGTTACATCTAGGGGGTACCCCTGGGTCATGACAGGTAGGGGATAAGAAGGGATAAGGATAAACCTATTTGACAACACATAACTGGTAGAGAGGCATCTATTCATGTGTTAGTAATCAATTCACACACATCTCTTTATTTTGTTTTCCAGTTTTAACGAGAGAAAATATGTGTGTGTTTTATATCTTCTTTCCCTTATGCTAGTTACTTAATGCATTTGCATATTCCATATTCCATCGCCGACAAGTAAACGCAGACAAACTTGTGTCCTCAATTCTCAAATTGTGACTGTCATGAATCTCAACGAGGGACATGTTGTACTCTTTCCCTTAAGAAGATTTTAATTTGTGAGCATTCGATTAATAGTAGTTTTTACCAAATAGACAAGTGAATTGTAAAATTTCCATTATGTTGAATACATGAAACTTCCTAATTAATTGCCTCGATCTCCATTGCACCAAACTTTTAACTCTCCAGAAAACTATATCCGGCCCAATCTTAACCAAGAAATACATCAATAATTTTTCATCAGTTCTTGCACCCAATCACTAAAAGTAAACTTTTTTTTTCAATTTTATAACTTACTTGTGTTAGTGAGCTTTCTTCATTCTGAATCTATAAGAACAGAGTACTCCCAACAAGAAGTTCAAAATCTTTTAATTATCCATGAATTCCTTAATCCAAGCAAAAGCGCAGTACGAATACAATTAACCATGACTCTAATTCTCTTACTAATTGCACCAGCTATTTACAAGACACCACAATCTTGTTGTACAAGGTAACGATTTGGAATATATTTTTGAGCCCAAAATATATATTGCATCTAACCACATATAACTATCCAGATAATTAACTAATTAATTTACATTGAAGGCAACCATATTTTTCTCATCAAACTGACGGGAAAATCAGATACAAAATTGTGATTTATGTAATAATTTTTTGCAGATTCATCACCAAGCCATTAGAGAAGTAAAAACTGAAAAAGTAACAACAATTCTTTTTGATAGAAGTGTACCTGGAAACCCCAGTAATCCCTTTTTACTTCTATCCAAAGTATGATTTTTGGGATGAAACCAGCGGATTTGGGGGCGGCAAAGCAATCAGGGATGATAGCCTTTTTTCAAAGGAGATTATGGCGACGTGATGAAACAGGTGTAGGAGTTTTCGTTTTTATTTTTAAAGTTATGGTAAATAATTAGAGGGAAAAGAAGAAGAAAAAAGGAGTGAAACTTATAATCCCGCTTTATTTTTTGCCACGGTACTCTAGCCACAATTTTCAATTCGTGGAAATTTTACCATGGCTAAATAACTGTGGCTAATAGATGAGTTTTTTGTAGTGGAGGTTGATCCGCGTTGACTTTGAAGGTCTGGCTCTTCATACTTCTTTCTTCGAGCTTTGCTTGGACTCCTAACCTCTATCTATTCTAAATCTTGGTTAATGAATAAAAAGGAAATAAATAACAAGTAAACATTTGATTGAAAATCATATTTAAAAATAAGATAAAATTATATACATATATATAGTAATAAAGAATTTCTATCGAACTTCAAATTGTGACATGTCGTGAAACAAAGCAAATGTCCTTTATAGAAGTCTTTCTTCTGTTGGATGATTTGATTGACCATATACACTTCAAATCTCTTGATATCTTCTTGCAGTGATGCCCTTAAAAATTGTCCCAGTTTTTGGCAAAAAGAGATATGTTGTTCTTTGGTCAAGATGATACCAAACTTCTATAAGTTGCCTACTATTTTAACAAGGGCATCAAGCCAAACATAAACTATGAATACATTTAAAACTGAAATAAAGGGGCCGAACCCTTCTCGGGTTGCCTACGTATCCAAACGGAATGAGGCCATACGTAGTTCGCTACATACAAAGCGAATGGAGAATTAATTTTTTTCTAATAGAGTAACCAAAGCCAATATAGGCCGCCTACGTATCCCACCAAGTGTAGTTCATATTACATAGAAAGGGAATTTTGCAAAAGCCTAGTATGACACCAAATCCGATGTGGATTTCCTACGTATCCCGCTATGTGAATCAGCTCAAGGCGTAGTTCTAATACATGACAACAAGATTACATGAAAATGAAACAGAAACTTCTAGATGTAGTATCTCTTAACCCCATCTGCATTGATTGCTTTCAGTCATATCTTTCACACCCCAAGCCTACACCCTGGGAATGGCCGGCACTCGAGAACCTTTTCTAATCACCAAGTGAACCCTTGACCTGACTACATGACTTACATGACATTAAACAATATGCGGAAGCTTAAATAGGAGAACAATTGAACATTAAAGAAAGTCTTAAAATATTGTCTTTGCAAAATACTTAATGTGAACCATGAGTTAAACAGAACATCTTGAGAAAACAACATCTACTCAATCTATCTACAAAGTCTCTAACAATGTGAGATAGATGTCGGGACAAGACCCATGACACCTCCTAAAGCTACTACCTAAAATAAAATGGAGTCCCTTGAATGCAAGGAGGCCTCACGAAATGCTATCTGCGAGTGGATAACAATCTCAATGATTCACTTGTTGATGATCCTAAATACCTGTATCCGCATCATAAAATGATGTAGGTAAAATTACGTCACTACATTGAATGTAGTGGTACATTAAAAGGTTAGAGTAAACAATAATCTAGCTTTGAAGAAGTGAATCAACATAACTGGATTAATACATGAATATTAAGTGAAGAAAACCATTTAATCTTTTACAATATAATATGCAATGAAAATAATATACTTTACTTGTGGGGAGTTTCTCTAACCGACAACCATTACCATGAGTCTAGCAATGATACAACGTTTCACCTCACGTTGCCAGGGTCATCCAATATTTTTCTGGGGTATAAGATGATATTGTGACTATGGATCCATCTAATTAGCCTTCTCAGAGGAAGTGAGGAGTTGCATGAAAAATCAATGATATCATATCCTACTCTGGCTACGTAGTTCTACAGGACTTCCGAATCATTAAAGACTCTAACCCATCTCAGTGCTCGATACTACTTCCAAAATAATTAGTATAACTTTGTGCTCAATTCACCAATTACAAAGCATGGACTTCTTACATTACTTGAAATACTTTTCAAAACATGAGAAATGTTTACCTTCTTGAAAACATGCAGTTATGAACCTATCTTTCAAGTCAAATAACTAACATAGGTACATATGTATATATATTTATATATTACCTTAAAAGCATGACCTCCTAACTTGAATATTAAATTACTATAATATCCCTAATCCCTAACTTAGGTTGTGATTTTTTGATGAGTTGTGACTTTTCCAATAAGTTGTGACTTTTTTCAAAAGGTTGTGATTTTTTGATGAGTTGTGACTTTACCAAAAGGTTGTGACTTCTCGAAAAGGTCACTTTTTCGATGAGTTGTGACTTCTCCAATAAGTTGTGACTTCTTTCAAAGGGTTGTGACTTTTCGGTGAGTTGTGACTTTTCCAAAGAGTTGTGACTTCATCAATATGTTGTGACTTTTCCAAAGGGTTGTGACTTCTCGAAAAGGTCGTGACTTTTAAGATAAGACACAAAAAACACTTGTTCATACTACCCTTTGTTGACTATAAATAGAGGGGCTTCCTCTCATTTTTCAATCACAATTTTTTTTAATCTCCTACTCTTCTTCTTGCATTTTAATAAATTTTGTGTGATTTATTGTCGTTGAGTGAGTAGTTTAGCAGAATATGAGGTACCACTATTCTGATGAAGTAAATCGTTCAATCCTAAGAGGTACATTCCATACTCTCGAGTACTTGAGGAAAATAATTTTGATGTTATAATAATTATATATTTGCTTAATATATACATTAGTATGTAATGTTTCAATATATGAAGTTAATATGATGTAGTCTAAATTCATTTGTTTTTGTTAACAATTTCTCTTGTGATGTAAATATATGCTTCTGAACATCTTTTTCCAAAAGTATTAAACTTCTCAAGAGTAAAAATATGTGAATATATATGAATCATTTAAATTTTTATCAATTACAAAATAAATTTTTATCAATTACAAAATAAATTTTATATTCAGTTTTATGGAATAAACATTTTCATTTTATCCCTACACTAAATTAAAATCTAATAACTATAACAAAAAATAGTAACATTAATTAAAAGTCCTATTTATTTATGTAAGTATAAAATTTATTAGAAATACATCTATTGCACATTAATCCTTTAGTTATAACATTATAAATTCTCTTAGTTATTACTAATTATTGCAAACATTATTCACACTCTTTAACATTCTTTAGTTATAATATTATGAATTCTCATAGTTATTACATTAATTATTTTTATCTTTCATCTTTTCTTATATTAACTTTTGACCAATATTTTTTAATATTATTACACCACCCCTATATATGTGATAACACGATGTTGTTATTTTTCCTTGGATGAATCATGTTTGATTGAATAAATTGAAAATTATTTACAAGTATATGAACTACATCTTTGTTGGGTGTAAAATAAACAGGTGATTGTATATATGATTTCACAGATAGAATATATTGTTTAATTTTAATTTTTAGTTTTTTCGGTAAAAAAAAAAAACCTTTCTCAGTTAACTATGGACAGTCAAATAACTATCTTTTATTTAGTCAAATAATAGAGCCAACAACAAGAACGTCATCTATTATGTTATAACTGCTAAAATAAAAATTAATATACAAAGATTAGTTCTAAAAAAAATGTAGTTGTTCTCTTCACATATTCATATAACATCTAAATAGTTTAACGTGAAAAACACGTGCAAAGCACATCTGGTTAGATGACAAGAAAAATACACAACAAATATCGTCTATAAGATAATATTACTGAGATATGACTAATTACATGATTGAACCTCATCAAATTGAAATAAATATATGCATTATTGCATTTAACTAATAAAAAATTTCATTGACCATCTTCATAGATTTGCGTGAATAAAAGATATATATGACAATCCACATTGAACATTCACAAAAGAATCTGCAATATTATTTTGTGCAAAACTTATTATTCAAATCTTCACTTAAATAAGCAATACTATTTACTATAACATATATTTTCTGAATTGGTAATCACGTGCAACGCACGTGTCGAAAAACTAGTATATATATATGTGTGTGTGAATAAAATAACATTAGAAACTCTTAAGTCTTTATGAAATAGAACTTTTAAACTTTTTCTCAAAACTCAGTATGAAACACAATGATTGACTTTCAAAGACTCTCAAGACTTATAACTCAATTCGTATTGTTCATGCAGAATTATGGGCATGAACGACTCAACTTGAGGACCTCAATAACCATATAGAAACTCATACATACAACTCTTTCTCAAAACTCATCTTTACTTCCTCAAAAAACTCAGTTTAAAACTCAAGTGTTGGCTTTAAAAAGCTTCTCAAAATTCATAACTCAATTAATAAGGTTCATGCAAAAATATGGACATGAACGACTCAACTCAATAATGTTAATGAATAACTTATAGCAATTCAATAATTAGGAGTAGAATTTCAAAATGAAATAGGAAGTCAAGAACTCAAAATTAACTCATCTCAAGAATACTCAAATCTAGGGGTAGAATCCTAGATTTCTCTTTTACTGATATGAAAGTAGATGTAGAGCGTCAGGACTAACTAGTCCAACACTATGATAGCCTTAGATACCTCTTAGGGATCAAACCCTTAGAAAAACAATCCTCGAATCGAAAGAAAACTTCATGAACGCCTTGAATCTTCCCTCCTTTCTCCTCTTTTCTCTTTTTGAACTCATTTCTAAAACCCAAAGGGTAAATTAGGATTGTGAAAATTGAACCAAATAAGTTTAGACCCCTAAATATTACCATAATTCGTTTTAAGTTGATGGGTTAAAGAAAAGACAAAAATACCCCTTATATTTTAGGGTAACTTTTCTTAATTGGACAGCCTGACTTCAAATAGGCATATCTCCCTCATACGAGCTAAAAAATTAGCAAACTCGGTGGAGTTGGAAAGAAGATTCCAAGAACTATCATTTGATATCTTATGGGCTACCTAACTCATCTTGTACTGAAAGATATGGTCATTTGAAGTTGACCCAAAACTCACAACTTAAGCATAACTTGAAAATTTTCAGATTTGGCTCTTTCCATATTAGCTCTTTCTAATTATTTTAGCTCTTTCAAATATCGAGGTGTTACAATATCTTACCATCCAATTCTGCTAGAATTAAAGCTCCTCCAGTCAGTACTCAGTGAACCATATAAGGTCCTTTCCAGGTAGGTGCAAACTTTCCCTTACCTTCATCTTGGTGAGGGAATATTCGCTTCAACATCAATTGTCCTAGTTCAAAGTGTCTCAATCTTACTTTCTTGTTGAAATCTTTGTCCATCTTGTGTTGATAAAGTTGCCCGTGACAAACTAAAATTATTATCGTTTCATCAATGAGCATCAACTATTCATATCCATTTTGCATCCATTTGGCATCACTTAACACAGCTTCTTGGATAATCCTCAAAGATGGTATCTCAACTTTCATTGGTAACACTGCTTCCGTTCCATAAACCAAAAGATAAGGTGTTGCCTAAGTCAAAGTCCTTATTGTGGTGTGGTAGCCAACAAGGGCAAATGGAAAATTCTCATGCCAATGCTTGTAGTTATCAATCATTTTCCGCAATATCCTCTTGATATTTTTTTGGCTACCTCAACTACTCCATTCATCTGAGGTCTATAAGGAGAGGAATTGTGGCTAATAATTTTGAACTTCTCACATATCTCATGCATCTATTCGATATTAAGATTAGCTCCATTATCTTTAATAATTGACTAAGGGATCCCAAATCTACAAATGAGGTTATTGCGGACAAAATCTGTCACCACATTCTTTTTCACAAACTTGTATGAAAATGCTTCTACCCACTTCATGAAGTAATCAATAGCTACCAGAATGAAGTTGTGTCCATTTGAGGCGGGTGGCTCAATAGGGCCAATGACATTCATACCCCAAGCTGCAAACGTCCAAGGAGAACTCATCACATTTAACTTATTCGGTGGAACCCGAATCAAATCACCATGAATCTGACATTGATGACACTTTCACACAAAACGAATTTAGTCTGTTTCCATGGTCATCCAGCAATATCCTGCTCGTAGAATCTTCTTTGAAAAACTAAAACCATTCATGTGTAGACCACATGTACCCCTATGTATTTTTTCTTCAATCAACTTGCATGCCTCTTGAGAGTTAACACACCTTAATAATCCCAAATCTGGAGTCTTCCTATAAAGAAATTTTCGACTTAGGAAAAAATTATTTGCGAATCTTCGAAGTGTCCTCATTTGAACATTGTTTACGCCTTCCGGATAGTCTCCTTCCTCGAGATACCTTTGAATGTCATAGTACCAAGGTTCTCAGTCTGGTTCTTCACCTACATGGAAATAATAGGTTGGCTGATCCTGCACATTCACCTTGATTTGATCTATATAGTTCTTGTTTGGATGTTGAATTATGGAAGCCAGGGTTGCCAAAGTGTCTGCAAACTCATTCTGAGCTCGAGGAATATGCTTGAATTCTATCTTGACTAATTTCTTGCACAATTCTTTCACACAAAGCAGTGATGAGAGTATTTTCACATTCTTGATGCTCCATTTACCTTGAACCTGATGAATCAACAAGTCTGAATCACCTATAACCAACAATTCTTGTATGTTCATATCAATAGAATTATGTGCCCAAGAACACAAGCCTCGTACTCTTCCATATTATTTCTGCATAAGAATCTAAACTTTGTTGAGATAGGATAATGTTGACCTGATTTTGAAATTAACATTGCTCTAGCACCGACTTCTTTAGAATTCACAGAACCATCAAAAAACATTCTCCACCCTGGATATTCATCTAAAATATCATCTCCAATAAATAAAACCTCTTCATTGGGAAAATAAATTTTAAGAGGCTTGTACTCTTCATCCATAGGGTTTTCAGCGAGATGATCAGTTAGCGCTTGTCCCTTGATGGCCTTTTGAGTGACATAGACAATGTCAAATTCACATAGCAAAATTTTCCACTTCGCCAACCTCCCAGTAAGCATAGGCTCCTGAAAGATATACTTGAGCGGATCCATCCTTGAGATGAGTAAAGTGGTATACGCACATAAGTAATGACTTAACTTTTGTGCAACCCAAGTCAAGGCACAACAAGTGCGCTCTAATAAAGTATATCGAGTTTCATAAGGAGTGAACTTCTCTCTCAAGTAATATATAGCTTGCTCCTTCTTTCTAGTTTCATCATGTTGTCCCAGCACACATCCAAATGCATTGTTAGACACCGAAAAATAGAACAACAATGGTCTTCCAAATTCTGGGGGGCATTAAAACCGGTGGACTAGATAAATACTCCTTGATTCTGTCAAAATCTTTTTTTCAATCCTCCGTCCAGTTGGTAGCAATAGGCAAGGGTATGTGAGAGTAATGGATATTTCCACTGAATTTGGTCACTAGTGCGGGAGGCCAGGAACTCATACCAGTCATAAGTACCAACCAGAGACACAAACAATCTCATCCTGTCGTAAAAATTGTTAATCTGATTTGTGTTAAGAAATAATATGTCCTCCATGTTTTTACGTAGGTGAAAATGTTCCATTGCCCACATTTGTAGAAGAAGATTGGAACCTTCAAAGAAGTTTGTGTACCCTCTTTTACATTTTCCAAGAGCTCGAAACATTTATGCTAAAATCATGGGAACCAAGCGAGTTCTTCACTATCTACTCCTTCAAAAAGCACTCGAGCCACATAACATATGCAAGTGCTAATATGTCTATGTTCTCGTGGAAATACCAAAGTCCCTATCAAAGCCACAACAAATGCAATAGGACGTCTAACTTGCCTATGAACAGAAGTGCAAGAGAATTATTTCCTGAATAGTTTGTAACTATCCGAGCGTCCATACCTCTCATATAACTAATTCAATGAAACCCAATTATTTTCGAAGCACCAAAGTTTCTTGTCAGTTTTCAATCTAAAGTAGCGAAGGAATTTCTTCCCTGATTGACTGTGTGGAATAATTAATTTGACCTCTTCCTTGATACTTCAAACTGGTGAAATAGTGGATTTCCTCCAATGTAGGTGTTAGTTTAAAGTCTTTGAATGCAAACACAACACAGTCTGGTAATGTAGGTGTTAGTTTAAAGTCTTTGAATGCAAACACAACACAGTCTGGGTACCAAAACTGAATTAATGCTCTAATCACATGTTTGTCGAGGTGATCTTGAATAGCAAAGGGAGGAACCCCAACCTTCTTGCAATCGCTAGTTTTTCACTTGGATTGAAATTTTCCCACCATGTCTTCAATTTGTGTGGGATACCCTCGACCATCCTAATTTTTGGCACTTGGGAGACTAAATTCATCCTACAATACAAATCAAAATAAAATGAACTCATAATTTTCAAAACTCACTATGTCAAAATTGGCTTGGATCCGTCTATCATTATCATGTTGCACAAAACATTCTTGTTGGTAATTGGGTTGTGAAATCCGTCCACATAAGGGTGGATTTCTTAAATGTGGAGTCGATACCCAGGATCGATCCACCTAAGGTGTATGCATTCATGACTTAAATTAAAGGGGAGACTTAGTACTATCTTATATTTTCTAAGATTTGGCTTTCTAGACCCAAGATTCCCGAGTGAAAAACTTGAGTGAGAAGGCTACGCGGTCACACGAAAAAAAATCTGGACACCCCACACATACGCCAACTCTCTTAACTTTTGGGATTTTGAAAGAAATTTGCGGGTGAGCAAAATACACCTCGCATGTACGTGTAATTGTGTGAATTTTTCCAGAATTAGAGGAAGTATGAATGGAATGACAGTTTATAAAGCAGTAACAAATATACAATTTATATAAAGAAATAACAAATAAACATTTTAGATAAACAATAACAAATAAGCAGTGTGTATCACATAACAATAAAAAATAAAGCATTAGTTATGTAAAATAAAGAAAGAAAATAAGAAAATGCTAAGAAACTTAATAATTAACCTAAATTTGTTATGGTTTAGAACCTAAAATCCTCAGTGGAGTCGCAAAGTTGTTATACGCCATTTTAACTCGCATCAAATAGTGTACCACATATTGGTGATTCCTAAATAATTAACTTAAGGAGTCGCCACCTAATTATTTTAAAAGGTTAATTAGGACACCTAAATACTTAACTAAAGGTAATGCTAAATTGAACTTCAATTAACGGTCAATAGAACTTATGTGATTCTAAGTAAGGGTTCTAATTATCCTAAAGTTTAATTAATAGTTGATGTTTTGCAGTACATTAGTCGGAGCACCTGAAGATCATGAGAGAGGTTTGTACAACACCAATGACAAAGTAAGCCCACTGGCAAAATCTACAAGCAAACGTGAGTATATCATGAATACTGTAAAAAAGTGTTTGCCTGTAAGCTTGTGTAGTACTTACCTGTGTCAGAAAATTGAAATGACTTGTTAAAGTATCTTTAGCAACATGATTAACATTCTGATTGGAGACACTTACTTTTGGATTTCAACTTATTATTGTTGTTGAATTTCAAGTTCATAGTATTACATCAAAATATCCTTTGGTCCATAGCTAGCAGATGTTTACCAACTATAAATTTAATGGCCCTAATTTAGAAAAAAGCACTTCCCAAGAATATTCTCTGGTTTGAACTGTCCGAGCTAAAATAATTTTGCAGAACTCTCTGTCATTGACATACTTGGTGATGATGGACCGAACTGTGAGTTGGAAAGTTCAACTCATGAAGGCCATATTGCATTTTCGATTGAAGGTATATTCGATGGTTGACCATGAAGCAATTAAATTTATGTTTATTGAAAGACTTAACAATTTTATACCAAGGGTGTGACCTAGTGGTCAATGAAGTGGATTGAGAACCATGAAGTTTCGGGTTCAAATCCTAGAAGAGACAAAAACAAAAAGCACTAGCTATAGGTGATTTATTTCCATCTGTTTCAGTCTTGGTGGGAAAAATTACTTGGTACTTGTTGCTGGTGGGAGGTGACATGTATTCAATAGAATTAGTCGAGTGCACGCATGATGGTCTAGAAACCACAATTATGAAAATTCCTTTCCTAGAAATTGGTAGAAAAACTCAATTAACTTCTTTCATCTTCTTTTCTACTTAATTCTCTTTATATAAATCTGTTCAAATACTCCTTTTGTTTCAATTTATTTGTCTCGTTTTGACTTGACATAGAGTTTAAGAAAGTAAAGGCTTGATTGTTGTGGTTAAATATGCTATGTGGGAAGTTCGAATTAAAATCTGATTTCAACACAAACAAATTAGGAATGCAACTAATTAGTTTCTCAATGAACTAGGAAATATGGTAGTTCATATCTATGTATATTTCATATTGTCAATATATTTGTTTTTCAAAATAATTTAGAAATGCAATTTATTATTTTTCCAAAGTAAATTAGGAATGCAATTTATTATTTTTTCAAATGTACTATGACATATGGTAGGTCATCTTTATATATAGTTCAATGTCACTCAAACTTATTATACACTATTTCTGCTTCTTGTGTTTCTTACAAGAACTCAAAAAAATTCTCAACGTTGTTTTTATTTAATTATCCTTTAAATTATTGTTTTTGAACAATGAGTAACTCACAAACTCATTATTAATCTAGTGTTGGTATAACTAACATGAGTGGTGATGATTCAATAGATATTCTCTTAAAGGGAAATTCATGTAGTAGACATTCTACAAACACTATCATCGCAAAATTTGAGATATCCTCCAAATTATTCAAAGTCAACAATTCACCACTTTCCAGTAACAAGAGGAAGGAATTTGCATCATCGTCAAGATGAGAAAGTTATAATGAGGTATGTCAAAATAAGAACTCGTCATCTTATTGCATCTAAACATGAAGACTTGAATGGCAAGTGGCTTAGAAGCAGACAAATCCTCAGCAAAATTAGGTGTTGGAGCCGGTGATGACATCTAGAGTCCAGATGCTAAAAGTGTTGCTGAATTGACAACTGCAATATCAAATGATGGTCAACAGAACACCAATGAAGACACTCTAGAAAATAATCCCTAGTACACAACATATTGTGTTGGCAACAGTTGACCTCCATCCTCATTTTCATGAACTTGGGGCTGGTTTCACTAAAGAATATGTCCATACTCAGCGAGATAAAAGTTTTGGTTTTGTAAGATACAACAGTCATGTTGAAGTAGCTCGAGCTATTCAGTTAGGAAATGCCCGAATCTTGGTAAACCAAAACCAAAAAGGATTCAGGAATTTCCCAACCAAATAGCTCGAGCTGCTTCAGTATGACTGTTGTATCTTACAAAACCAAAACCTTTGTCTCGCCTGAATACAGACATATTCTTCAATGACACCAGCCCCAAGTTCATGAAAATGATGATGAAGGTCAACATTTTCCAACACATACAGTCATGTACTGGGATTATTTTCTGGAGCGTCTTCATTGGCCTTCTCTTGACCATGATCTGATGTTCCAGTTGTCAATTCAATAAAACTTTTAGCATTTGAACTCTGAATGTCATCATTCGCTCCAACACCTAATTTTGCTGAGGATTTATCTCCTTCTAAGCCACTTGCCATTCATGTCATCATGTTTAGACTCAATAACATGATGGGTTCTTATATTTACATAGCTCATTATAACTTTCTCATCTTGACAACGATGCAAATCAGAAATAGATCTAGTAACTCATAGAAAGATCTCATTAAGTTTTTAAAAACTTTTTAATCATATTTTAAAATTGAAAATATTTTAAAATACATGATTTTTTTTATTTAAAAAAACAACTAAATAATTATGAACAAACGAAGTCACATGTTTGTTATTCCGGAAGGCACCAAGATGGAAAAAATTTAGGAAATAAAAATAATTACTTCAAGAGAGGTTACAAGTAGCAGTAGTTTTAATAATTGAAACTCCTCAACTTTTTTCATGTATTAATTATTAACAATGAATAGAAAAGTAGTAATTGAAACATTAAATTTTTTCTAAATAAAGAATATGAAAGGTTAAGAAGCAATATATGAAAAATATGTAATAATATCTATATATCTATCTATCTTAGCTTTGTTATACCCCATTTTAACTCGTGTCAAATAATGTAAAACATATTGGTGATTCCTAAATAATTAACTTAACGAGCCGCCACCTAATTATTTTAAAAGGTTAATTAGGACACCTAAATATTTAACTAAGGTAATGCTAAATTTAAACTCCAATTAACGGTCTACTTAACTTATGTGATTCTAGGTAAGGGTTCTAATTATCCGAAAAGGAAAGGGTTAGGCATCCTTTAAGATTTGTTAAACACGATTACAAGTCAAACTTAAGTTAGATAATTATGGTCTTAAAGTTAAAAAAAGTTTGAAAATTTTATAAGCAAAATAAGTTAATGTTAGAAATATGTATGATATAATTGCATAAAAATAAGATAGACAATTGTAGGAAAGACTAGCATTAAGTTGATATTTTAAAGAAAAATAGAAGTACTTTTCAAAAGATAGGAAATATTTAGTAAAATGGCACAAGGGTCTGCCAATAAAAGTTTTTGTATAAGAAAATGGTACAACTTTTAACATCATTTTTAGTTCAAGAAAAACCATTTTACAAGCTTAACTTAATGTGGTGATTGATTCAAAGAAATTGGTTCAACCATCATTTGAAACTAAAGCGAATAGTTTTGTATATTTGAAGTATCAAAAGAATTCAATTTTCTTAAAAAAAAACGATCATTTCCCTTTTTAAGGAAAGAAAAGTTAAAGATAGTTTAATCTCATTAACGTTCAAACCATTACGAAAGAAAACTATTTTTTTTGAATGAAATTAACCAAGAACCAAAAGAGAATTAATTAGTCTACCTATTTTGATTCCAGAAATCTTCCTAAAAAAAGCTTTTAAATAAAAAGGGTTAATCCTAAATTACATTAAGTAATATCTTAAGAGTTATTTTTTTATAAGAACCTAAACTACACCCAAAACTGCCAAGCACATAAACATAAACACAATAAAATGATGAATCAAAATAAAGGAAAACGAGTTAGTGAAATAAAAATGAATACCAAAAAAAGAAATATGTATAATAGAAGCATATAAAGAGATTACAGAGGGAAAATATAGAGACTAGTTATTCAGTTTAGACATGGTATTCCTAGCAACTGTGGAAAACATGCTGAAATTGAAGAAAAATAGAAGCCAAAAGGATGGATGGACATTCATAGTTTCACATGCTTTCAACCTATCGAAACTAAAGAAAAAAAATGGGCAGGCGTGCTAAGCTGAATAAGAGCATAGTCGACTAAACGATATAAACTAAATTTAAAGGTTCAAAGAGGAATTTTGGTACCATGCTAATTTAAACTCATTCAATGGCTGACACATTAAAGTTAAAAAAAGAAACAATAAACAACCAGAACTAAGGATAAACAACAAGTTAAGTTCATGTTAGATTTTTGAACAAGAGCAGCCTTAGTTAAATCAACATCTTACAGTGATAGAGTTATAAGCATTCTTCCATGAGTGGAAATCCAAAGAGGCACAAACACTATTTCTACTACACAAGAAGAGAGTGCAGACATATCTATTAGGCAAGTTCAAACTAATATTGACAATAATCTGTAATAATGACGGAGAAAAAAGGCGAACAGGCAAGGCTGCGATCACTTTCATATCACACTGATGAAAGCTAACCAAACAGTGAATAATCCAAACGACACAACCGACACACTCACAACTGAGACCAGATGAACCTTAGATCATTTCGAACAAAGCAGAACAGAGATTTAACTAGACTCATGGATATAAAATTGAGCTGAAGAATATAACGACCAACATATAATATCAAAGGAATTTCACTGATTCTTGAGGACATATTCGGCATGAGAATCAAAGCAAGACGAACAAACGAAAGCCTATCTTAAAAATTTACCAATCCGAATCCATACATTTGGTTAAGGCGATGAAACGAATAACATGATGACCAGTTAGAGGTTCAAACAGCAAAAGAAATAAACCTGAAATACTCATCTTCAAACCAAACAAACTTTTAATCAAAAGTACTGAAGTCAAAATAGAGAAGAAAATGAGAATGAAGCCGAGGAAATCCAACCGAAAACAGGTTCAACGCATAAGGCCTGGAATCGAAAGGTATTACCTTCTAAGGAGCAGTGACTGTAGCCTGGAGGTCTCAAATCTACAACTCCTTCATAGATTGTAAAACGAGACTTATAACTTAAAAACTAAAGTAGATGAACGAGAGTAGATGGGGCACTTCGAGGGTCTCTAAAGCTTGGTTGAAGCTGAAGATACAAATGTGTATTTATAGATGAAAACAAGATAAGATTTGGGCGGGATTTTTGATTTTTTTCAAACTTCTTCCACACTTTGAATCTGAACGTTGATAACATTGGAGGAACTGTGAGCCTTCATGTGATAGGAACAGAGAAGACCAGACATACAGACTATACGTGAAATAGGAAAGCTTTTACTATTCCTTTGATATTGGACATCGTTGACAGATAAAATGGGAAAAGGGGGATGAAGACGCATCTGTAGCTTCCAAAATTTTCACAAAAATGGTGCCTTAAGCATCTGTAAAATGGAGAAAGCAGGCCAAGACCAATTCCACCTAAGGTCATGATCGAGTCATGACGAGCTAGACTGATAACGCTCTTTCAAGGACAAAATGTCCTGGATATGAGTACGACTCTTTAGGTAATACAGCAGATTATCCATGTGCAAATCGCAAAGCGAATAGGCTGGCAGTCTTGAAGCGAAGGAGAATTCTTTAACTGTTCGGTGTCGGAAATATTTTCAAGAAATGAATGGAATTTTTCAATAGTAATAAGCTAATTGATTTAGTACGTTTATCTTGGAACTATTAAACTTTACCTGATGACCTAAGAAAAAACTAGTCTTATCTTTAAGGAACAACGGCGCCACATAGAACCTTGTATCTAATAATATTAGGTTTATTTGAAAGTAGAGTGGGCTGTTGTAATGGGCGAAAATGGGTCATCCAAAGGCAAGATTTCATCAAATTTTATAAGAAAGATGGGCTGATTACTTGGTGTGAATATATTGGGCTTTTCATTTATTCTTTTAAATTGTTTTTGGGCTTCTAACTTAATAACAAATACTATAAGATGACAATTAATAATTTATAAAATTAAAATATCACTATTACGACTCTACGCTAATATAGGATAGATACAAAAGTATGCATTTATAGTTAATTACATACGTATAAAAACTTAAAATAAGGTGACGATAAATTCATTATTTAAGAAAAAGAGGTATAAGATAATAGTAATTTCGATAATAAAACATATAGTTTAAATAGTAATTATAGAAACATGACAACGATAATACCAATAGTAGTGATAAATAGTCGTAGTAGTATAAGGTAGTTGTGAAAAAGGATAATTTGATACGTTATTAAATTAGAAGATCAAAACAATAAATTAGACGAAAGGAGGGTCAAAATTGGGTGTCAACAACCTTAAAAGCACAAACTCCCCAGCTTGAATATTAAATTATTATAATACCCTGATGTTTGTGTAATCAATGACAAAACTTCCAATGCAAGTGTCTACGATCGTGCAATAGTATAATAACTCAACCAAGGGTTGGGGTCGAGTCCCAAGGCAGTGGTTTCGAGAATTAATAGAAAAATAAAATTTAGCTCTAACTAGTCGTAGCTAAATACATTAAGGATTAAAAACATTGTAAATTAAAGGGGGACACAAAAGTGTCAATTAACAATTTAGGGGTTTTGTCACAAGTATAGCAAAAACAGTAGAAATAACAAAGAAATCTATGAATGAGAGGGGATTCTTGGGATGTGACCGGAATACGGGTTAATCTAAATTGTTGGGTACATACTTTCGATAGAGAATTTATAGAGTAATAGTGACTAGGCTAAGCTATACGTGGGAATAAATTCTCTCTCGAACAACTTACCCCGTTTCAAATGGGTTCTTCTCGGACACCCACTTGCCGCATGAAGACCAGCCTACGCCTTACCCCACTCACTCTCTCGAGCTGAGTGTTAGGATATGGGACTAGGGTTCACTCTCTCGAGCTGAACCTCATGTCGACCCACTCCTTAGGCCATCAATCTAGTAGTCTTGGTTTCGCGATCTCTCTCTCTCGAGCAAGCCGAAAACACATAAATAAAATTGTATTTGCAACTAAAAATTTGTTAAATTTATCCATAACTACTAGACGAAATCACCATTAAACTACATCTAATCTATCAACAAGCAAGACCCAACAACAATCTTAACCCATATTCGCTAAATCACACCCTAAGAATTGGGGGTTTTAGCCACACATCAAGAGATATAAATTTATACCTAAATAAGCTTGCATTCAAGTGGGTATGAAGATTTTTAGTCTTGTTACAGGCCAAAAATGAAGAATCCAAGAGACTCAAGTTCAAACCCTTGGAGATGAAACCCTCTTCTTCTTCAAGTTTCCAAAACCCTCTCAAACTCAGAGCAAAAATAAAAAGTACTAAAATTATATTAATTGTTCTATATTGAAAATCTGATACTAAGCTATAACTGTAAATGAGTATTTATAATTTTCAAAAATCTGTGCTGCAGCGGATCATTCGGTGCTATTAGTCAGAATCAACGATCAACTCGGTGATTCGCCCTTTGATGTAGTTCATCGTCGTCTTACACCATCCTTCAGCATCGTCGTACTCTGGGTCATTAGGTGACATAGTACTGCTTTGCGGAACTCCTTGGCGATGCGCTGACTGCTCCCTTTTTCCACCGACTTGATCATTTCCTTTAGGGCTTAGCACAATGGAATAAAAGGCGAAGTGAGACTCTTCGGCGATTCGCCAAGTGGACTCGGTGATCCTCAAGCCTTTATTTTCTTGTTGTTTTCATCCTTTTCGTTCTTTTTTGCGAAGTAGTGTCCATGGTTTCCTTCAAACTTCAAATACCTGAAACTTAAGGGTTTTCATCAGATATTGAGATAAAATAAGCATTTGAGGACACAATTTCTATTAAAATATAGCCCTAAATGAGTCCAATTTGTGGACTCATCAACACCTCTAACTTAAACTTTTGCTTGTCCTCAAGCAAACTCAAGTTCAGCTGTTCAAAAAGGGTGTCTCAAACAGTGCTACACAAGACTCAATCATGAATGCACACAACAAGGTTCAATTTGCTTATGCAAAGATCAAATGTGCACTAAAAGATTCAAGTTGTGACTCACCAATATCAAAGAGTCTCATGCTC
>JAJOOO010024762.1:0-28862 GCA_029582685.1 Solanum piurae
CCGACACGTGTCGATTTAAAATAAGAAGTTGCATTTGAAGAATATATATAAAATAAAGAAATCATAAAAATAGTATTTCGTGTTAAAATGGAACAAAAAAAATGGAGTTCAAGAGTTAAAATGGAACAAGGCTAAGTTGGAGTGCCAAAATGAAAAATGGGGCCAAGTTTGAGGGGCTGTGTATGTGTTTGGCCTTTATTAATTGAATTGATTTCTAAAACTAATGTAACATAAAAACTAAATTAATTTGACTGAAAATTCATGTTTACAGGACTAGACATTGAATCATATTGTCTCAAACTTGATTAGATTTATTTGTATTTAATTAGATTGACACAATACAATTATAATCAAACCTTATTTATGCTCAACTATATTTTCATTCAAAGCTCAAATTTGATTCGAGTTATCTTAATTAATCTAGTTAAATTATGTGACTTACTTTCCTTTTTAGTCGGTTCAAAAAGAATGACACATTTCTATATTAAGTAATAATTTAGCTATAAAATGTCTATTTTACTTTTAATGAAATGATTTACAGTCACACAAATTTCTATCATTTATTTTGGACAAGTTTTAAAAGTCTTCCTTTCTTTCTTAAACTCCGTGCGGAGTTAAACTACCTCACATAAAATGGGACGGAGGGAGTATAAGGTTCGACGTCGTTTTGGTCCTTACATTGCTTTTCGTTCTCTTCTTCACAAAAATACAACTTCTCAGATTTTACTCAAACGCCGTCATCGAAGTTATAGACATGGGTTTCGGAGCCCTAAGATCCATCATCCGACCCGTTTCACGAGCACTCTTATCGACCCGAACCGTATCCTCATTCTCTCCGATCAGTTCTCCGGCGAACAGCATCTGTCCGGCACCGGAGCTCCGTCATTTGTTCAACACTTTCCGACCTAGGCTTCCATGGATTCCACCATCCAGTGCTTTTCACAGCTTGACTGACACTCGATTCCCTAAGCGAAGACACAGTGACAAGCCTAAACGTAAAAGAGCTAGCTTGAGACCTCCAGGTTAATCTTCATTTACGGTTATAATCATATTTTATAGTAGTTGAATTAGCAACCTAGGGTTTAAGGGTTTATGCCATTTTCAGATTTGGGCATTTCGTTATGCAAATTATGATGTTTTTGGGTGCTTTTGGTATAGATGAATGTCTTTTTACATAGAAAGTGTCTTCCATAGGAAATATTGTAGCTTGGGAAATCATTTTCTAGTGTTTAGTTGGAATTGTAAACCCTACAAGGTGGAGGATTCGACATATGGATGGTGTTTGATTATACGTTTGGGCCATAGATTTTGAAGTTGAAGCTTGAATAATTTGAAAATTTGATTTTTTCAAGTTGTGATTTTTGGAATTCGAAGTTGTATTTGTATATGCATTTTACTTGGAAGTCACCAAAAGAAGAAAAAACTAGTCTTAGCTGGGAACTTGAAAATATTTGAAAATCATATTTAAATTTTCAAATTCTGATAAAATTTCATGGCCAAATAGATGTTTGAAAATAAAATTTCAAAATCTATGGCCAAACGCTAGGGTATGTTTGCTTTTGGATTATGACAGAATGAAAAGAAGTTTTAAGTGTTTTTTTTTTCTTTTGGAATTTAGGTCCGTATGCGTGGGTAAAATATACCCCAGGTGAACCTATAAGTCCAAACAATCCCAATGAAGGAAGTCTCAAGCGGAGGAATGAGAAAAAGAGAATCGGGCAGCGAAAGGCATTTATATTGGTATGTCGCCACAACTTTTGATTCCCTTTATCCCTTTTTGATGATGAGTCTCTTTTGGTTCTTGAGAAGAATGTCTTTTTCTCTTCATAAGTAGATAATTGGAATATTTTAAGACGTGCTTGTGAGGATTTAGAAACTGGATATTAGGATTGAACTTAATATGCAAAAGGCCGTCCGTCCATATGCTATTTTCTGACTTAGGATGGTAAATTGATGTGATATTGTGTTGATACTGCAAATTCGAAATTGTCCTTGTAGATTGAGGATCAGAACTAAATCTTTGTCTAGTGTGGTTTCTGTACTTTTATTATCGTGTTCTTTTCTTTTCCAGCCTTTACTCCCATGCATATTTTCACATCTCCCTTTTTAAACTCAACTGATCTCCTCTATTCTTACTCCCCCGTCTGTCATTTTTTACAAGTAAATTCTATTGACTGTAACCTCAATAAACCCCAACTTACAAGATACTACATGCTCTGCTGACTTTCCTACTTTGGAGTTGGCAATAAGCTGCTTTGTCTTTGATATTTGTCATTTGTGGTTCAGATGTTACCGGTGATATTAGCAGCTACTATGGTAACTAAATATTACATTCCATGTTCACTTTACAAGTTGATCACCAAAGTTAGAAGAGTTTTCTTTGCATAGTATATATTCCGAGTTGAAATCAAGTGCTCGTTCCTCGATGCATTTTGTTGGTGACCATGCTTTCCAAGTTCCATGACTGATACAGTAAAATGAGACTATCCAACTTTGCCTTGTCTTGGTTGCCTGTATCCCAAAGCATAAAAGTGAAATTCACATTGCCAAAAATAAATAAAAAACAGTAAACAACCATTCACAGATTTTTCCAATAAACATAACAAAGCAAGTTGCTAACACTAAACTGAATCAGCAAATCAAGCCTTGGATCTCTCTGCTAAAGCTTAGGACTTAGAGACTTTGAAGTATCCTAGTAGTGATTGTATTTAGTAGCTCCAAGCATATTAACTAGTTTGAAAGAAATATCCAACTACGAGAATGCCTTCTTTACTAATCAATGCACTATCCACTTGATAGATATCTGTAGCACTCTCTCCTTTGCCTGAAAATGTCCACTCACATGTTAATGGGTCCTATTTTCATGTTCCGAAGATCTATTTTCTTTTACAAATGAATGTTATTGTGGCCTACTTTCATGTTTTGAGGACCTATCTCTTATACAAAACCTATTTTCCCCTCACTGTTGAGTCATTAAATTTTCTTGGTTGGGATTAGTGGTGGGCCACCACTGGTGGCAAATGGGCGGGTCAGGTTGGGTTTGGGATGGTTGAAAACGAGTTAAGTAAGAACGGCTTTGGTGGTAGAAAATTGGTTGGGTAAAAAAGGGCTCTCACCCATTTTTATCTCCTCAAGTTGTAAGCTTGCCGAAGTTTCATAATAGCAACAAATTAGGTATATACAGTTCTTGAATGAACTAGTAAGCTGACTCCAATTTTCACATTGTTACTAGCAACGGGTAAAGAGAGAGAAAGAAATATCGAAGATTTTGACTAAATATTTTGAATTACTGATTGACAAAAAAATTAAATCGCACAAACCAATCAAGTAACTGAATTTTAGAATATTGAATTTCCAGCACTATTCTTCAATACGTTCATTACAGTGACATATCATGTGTTCTCTAAAAGGAGGAAACCTCCAGAAAATATATGTGGCTAACCTGTTTTTACCCATCTAACGTATCACTCATCCAACCCATTAAAGTATGGGCAGGTTAACAAAATATGAGCTCATTTTTATCGCACTAGTTTGGATCAAGCATTAAAGCTGGCAATTATAAGGTTCAGTACTCTTTATCCTGGTTTTGTACTGTTTGAGTCATCGTACAGATCATTCTTCGTATGGCCATTCAGAGACTGAAGAACTTTCTTTCAAGTACTGCGGCAATTCACTCCATTCCTTGAATTAATAAATTTGAGTTTTATTCATGCACAGGCTGAGAAGAAGAAGCGTAAAGCTCAGATGCAGGAGGCAAACAGGAAGAAAATGATTAAGCGAGTAGAGCGTAAGATGGCTGCAGTTGCTAGGGATAGAGCATGGACAGAAAGACTGGCAGAACTGAAGAAGCTCGAGGAAGAAAAGAAGGCAGCCACAGCTTGATCATCGTTGTCGAGAAGCAATGTCTCAACCTGCTAAATTTCTCTCTTGTTTTTTGAGAGTGAAAATTTTCAATCCCTTCTTTAAAATAGGCACAATTTTTCTGCTGTCATGTTTTTCTTGAGGTTGATAATTAAATTTACTTTTCTTTTCTTTTGTTAGTGTTCTTTCTAAAAAAATAAATTAGAATTTGAAGTTGAAAGGTAAGTTGCATAAACTATCCAGACAAAAAGCCAATCTTTTTGAAATGTGTCGTGACGGTTTCTCATAGAGCTTAAATGACTAAATGAGGATTCATATAGTCTATCCTAATTTATTTCGGATTCATATAGCCAACTTTATTGGAATGTGTTGTGATGCTTGACTGATTATGATTTGATTCCACTAAACGATGGTTGAAGAATTGGTTCAAAACACTTCAAACTCAATCTTTTTACATGCTTTGGTTCCAAATGGTTAGTGTCGATTCTAAATTCTATTCCACTATCCTAAGAACAGCTTCAAGGCATGAAGTTGAAGAGATTAAACCTGTGAATATTTTTTACTATTTATAACAAAAAAGACTCATTTGAAAATCAGTATTTGGTCATGAATGAAGTTATACGGGGTGAGATGGGGGTGGCCTTTGTCGCAAACATTGTGAGAGGATGAGACGGTTTGGACTTTGGATATGCAAAGGAAAGTGTGTGGATGCGTCTATAAGAAGGTGTGAGAGGTAGGTTGTAACAAGAGTTATGAGAGGTAGAAGTAGGTTGACACAACTTCAGCTTACAAAAGACATGATTCTACACTAAAACCTCACTAAATTAATACTAATTGAATTAATAATTTCTCTAAGATAATATTTTCTTCCGATTCCGACTTGGGGCAATGGAAAAAAATCACTTATTTCGATAAGATAATATATTTTTCAAAAGACCTCAATATAAATATATGGTTCCATTAATATTACAAATTAATAATTTTTTTAAAAGTACAAATATATCTAAGATAATTTAGTGAACTATAATTCTATTGTGTTTTACTTCTTGTTATAGTTTAAATCTAGTTCAAGCTCATCTCTAATTTTTCTTATTGCATCCAAAAGTTTCGGTGTTGCCACGACTGCAAATACTTTTAAGTGCATGTGAGATGATCTATTTTGTACTCACATAATGTTTTACGTATTTGATCTATCGTTGATGATTTTTGACACTTTTAAAATGAGAAGTCATTTTCGGATATGGATTCAAAAAAATATATTCTATATTGCTTATGTAGTTTATTCTCTCACTATCATACATTGAATATTTTTAATAAGATACATTGAATAGTATTTGATTATTATGAATTATGAAACAATGAACACTATGTATAATGAATTTATTTTACAATATATCATTTAACAAAAAAAAATATTACAGTAAATCATACACATATATTGTACTTTATGTATGATAAATTTATTTTTTATATGAATTCAATAAAATGATATATAAATTAGTAAGGTACAATGATTTTGATTTAATCAAAATTAACCTTCATTGAATTCAAAATACTTTTTAAATTAATAAATATTAATTTATCGATTAAATAATACTTCTACAAAATAATAATATTTCACGGTCTCACTTATATTAATTTAGTGAGGTTTACTATAGATAGGAAGTTTTGGAGGTTGGGAATTACGATAGAAGACTAGCAGTAATTTGAGTGTTGTCACACATTGTGTAGTAGAGGTTACATAGTCTCTTATTCTTGAATGTGTATTATTTTACCTATTGCTTTGTGTTGCTATTTTGTTGTCATATTATTCTTACAATCTTGAACCAAGGGTCTAGGGATAAGGAGTATGTACATTATACTCTTTTCTGACCCCATTCAGAGGCGTAACTATGACCACACAAGGGTGTATATATATGTAAAAAAATTACGTTGTATATATATGTCAAATTTTACATTTAAAGGATATATATTTAAAGTTGGACACACTTCATGACAAAAGAGCTATGTCTTTGGTGCAGTGGTAATGAGTGTCCATTTGAATGAAGGAGTTCCGGGTTTGAACCTAAATAACAATTTTTATTTTATTTTATTTTGACAACCACACACCATTATTCTTGGACACCCTTAATAAAAATTTGGCTCCGCCACTTACCCCACTTATGGGGTTACACCAGATCTGGGAGGCTCAATCCCAAACTGTCACTGACCCCACTTATGGGATTACACCAGATCAGGGCGGCTCAACCCCAAAGCCACCGAAACAATGACTTTAGGCCCCTAAAAAATAAGTCCCCAAAATTATTCGATGGTAATATATATATATATATATATATATATATATATATAATTATGTATTTATTGTTAGTATTAATTGAATTTTTCCTAATGCAATTAAATTAAGTAAATTTACGGTTACTTATGATTTCTTGATTTGTCTAAGTCATTTCAATTTGAACCAATCATATTTTAAAATTTACTTTATAATACTTTATTCAATTCTTTGAGGTGTCTCTTAGCCATTTCAAGCTCAAAATAATTAGATTATCAAATAATTAAATTTTAAAAGACATTGCCTTTTGAAGGTCTTCTAAAGCGTAACAATCACATGATTTAGACATATTTTTGTAATTAAATGTAATACAAAATATATATATGTAAAAAGGATATTGTAATTGGTATACTCAAATAAGTGAAGACTCAATTTCACTTTTTCAATATTCATACCACTTATAGAATATTTCGATAGTTTGTATAACAATTGATTCAGTTGATAAAAAAATATTTAAAACTATAATCAATAAGATCTTGTCTAAGATATAAGCATTTGTAGTGTTATATAATGTATAATGATTTATATATGTCTATTCGGGTCTTACAAATTATTACAAGAAATATTATATTGACAATTGATTATGATAATAATAATTAATTATCATGTATTTTTGAAAATTATGAAAATAAAATTATATATAGATAAAATCATAAGTTTTCTTTAAAAAAATAAAAATAAATTGGCTTTTTGTCTACTGTTCTATTGAGTCGCCCTTGCATCAGATATGTTGTTGTGTTTAGTAGAAAATTTCGGACTCAACCTGAGATTATATTTCAAATTTGGAAAATATTAATTCTAATTAGTCTTTACAAATGCTTAGGATTTTCATAAGGTGGGAATGTTGAGAAATATAAATGTGTATTTGTATTTGCTCTTTTTTAAAAAGACGACTCATCTCATTCAAGTTCTCAGAAAAGACAATTACTTACTGGGTTTCTGGGAAAAAATCCTATATTTCTATCTCTTATAAAGAAAGATCCTAGTTTTATAAAAAAAGAGTCGTGACCGTAATAGTTTCATTGTGCTTACTGCTCAGAGGCTCCAACCATAACTAGTCCACAAAAAATGGTGAACAACGATTTAAATTTGTTCATCAAATCTCAATATTTATGCTTAATAAGCTGAAATTTCAATTACTTCACCAATAATGAATATAACATACATACTTGTGGGCTACCTTGTAAATATTTTTTCTAAAAAAAACACATACAGAACAAGTTTTATGTTCACAAGTGTTTAAAAGACACATACAAGTCTAAGTATATATCTTGTCACTAGTAAATATAAGCCATCTTACAAAAATTGTAAAATTTGAGGGGCTATTTAGGTAATTAGTTTTTTTTTATTATAAAGAAACTAATTATGAATACACGATATAGATTTCACTTAAAATTTTATTTAATAAAATGAGAGAATCAGAATGAGGATTACGGTACTTATGTCCAAATATTCACTATCATATACAAAGAAATCAAAGCATCGTTTGGTAAAAGGTATTAGACAAAATAATAAACGAATTGATATTATTAAATTCCTTATTTGATAATGTTCCCCAATATAATGTATAAATAATGCATGTATTAGTTATATACATCATATTCAACAATACCGAAGCTAGCTTAGGGCTAGGGTGCTCGTCAAATCCCCTTTTCCTTCGACTAATTCATGTGTTTACTTTTTCATATTGAACCCTCTTAGTGAAAATCCTTACTCTGCTATTACTATTTCAGTACTATTTGAATACATAGTAAATAATGACATTAACAATAATACACGATAGTATTCATTTTTAATACATCATATATTCATTTAATACAAAAAACTAAACAGTAAATAAAAAAACATTATTAGTAAAAATAATCTCAATAATATACATCATCCCGTATTAGTTTTATACGATCTACCAAACGACTTCGAGAATAGGTAGGATTTTGTGAGGTGGAGACTCATGAGAGGAGTTATATCTGTAGGCCCATATTTGTGCTTTTTCAAAAGGGCCCATCACATCCCTAATTGGGCTTCACGAAAAGCCCAATATTTCTTCTCTCTTATCAATAAGAATAAACCCTAGTCTCTCATAAAGCAGAGTTGCGGCCATTAGAGTTTGCATTGTGCTCAGAAGCGGCAGCAACAACTCAGAAAATGGTAAGTAACGATTCGAAATTATTACTTTTCATCAAATTTGCTAAGGAAATGTATAATTTCTCTGATTTTTGATGTGTATATGTTAATTTTGCAGACTTTCAAGAGAAGAAATGGAGGTCGTAACAAGCATGGACGTGGCCATGTCAAATTCATCCGTTGCTCTAACTGCGGCAAGTGCTGCCCTAAGGTATCTTGTTTTTTTTTTCCTTTTTCAGATAGTAACTACGCCTAATTTATACTTGAATGCGAGTCGAATGATTATTTCATATAGATTTTATTTATTTATTCTGGATTTAGACCTAAGTTGTAAATTATATGTTATCATTCTGTTATATTTGGGTTTGTAGAATTTTTTTGATGCAGTATAATTTTATTAATGATATCAAAATATTGTTATTTCTGGGAACAAAGAGCTAGTGAATATTTGAGTTTTCTAGCTGATGCCTGAAATTGTTATTAGGATCAATGTGTTTCACATGATGGAGATTTTGGTGTTTGTTTGACTATTTGTTATTGTTTTTGGTTGGATGATTATTTGATTTGTTGTTTATGAGATCTTTCATTTGATTGAGCTGTTAATTGTGGTGGCGGAATGGTTGAAGCATGCTGATTGAAGCTGTATGGTTGTTCTTTGATTTTGAGTTTTAGTCTTCTTGTGGATGCAATGGTTTGTGCTTTTTTAATTGTTTGGTAATCAGACAATTAGGTAAAAGTCTTGTATTTTAGAATGATTTGTATAATTGGAACCTGTTGTCGGAGCTAAGATCCAGTCTTGTTTTGGTCTTGTTTGACTGAGCTGTTATTTGTGGTCTTGGAATGGTTGAAACTTGCTGATTGAGCCCGGATAGTTGTTCCTTATATTTTGAATACATTCCTATTGTGATTACAATGGTTTGTGCTTGATGAAATTGTTTAGAAATCAAAGAATCGGTAAAGTCTTGTTTGTTTTCTGGAATGATTGATACAATGGCATCTACTCGTCGGAGCTAAGACCCAGTGTAGTTGTTATGCTTTAATGAGATCACTTTACTTGTTTCATCTCATCTTTGTTATATTGTTCTTTGATCTTGATGTAGAGCACCCCCTATAAATGTAACAGTTATGTTAGTAGTTAAACTCACCGAGTGTTGAATAATTGTTGATCCTCCTATATATATGTTGTGTGTATTTCCTAATTTAGTGTTAATTTAAGATACCAAATTTCACAAGAATATCGGAGCTTTGACTTATATGTCTTGTGTCTAATTTGTTTCAGGACAAAGCCATCAAGAGGTTTCTTGTGAGGAACATTGTTGAACAAGCAGCAGTGAGGGATGTTCAGGAAGCTTGTGCTTTTGAATGTAAGGTTTTTAGTACAATTAACACTACGTATTTAATTGTAGTATATAAATAACGAGCTAACACGAATATGTTATATTTGCAGTGTACACTCTTCCTAAGCTGTACTTGAAGATGCAATATTGCGTCTCCTGTGCCATTCACTCCAAGGTTGTTAGGGTTCGTTCTCGTACTGACAGGAGGGTCCGTGAGCCTCCACAGCGTTTCAGACGCCCAAGGGTACTGATCTATACTTCTGTTATCCTTAAATCTTCTCTTCAAAATTCTTTACTGGGATCAATATTTAGGTGCAGAAGTCTATTATTACTACTTATTCAGTAGGTTTTACTGATTTGAATCCCGCTTTCGTTGCTGACTTATATTCTGCAAAACAATTTGCATGCTATGAAATGTTCAATACCTATATCAACTACTTGAATGTATTAAACGTTGTGTTATCGAGAAAGGAGTTCCTTCAAATCTATTGGGAAGTCTTGAAGTTGTGAATCTATGTCATTCGGATGTTTACGTGTGGATTGTTTCTATTTCAGGATGATCTTCCTAAGGCTGGTCAAGCTCCACGCCCAGCCGGAGGTGCTCCTCCTGCTGCTGCTCGTACCTAAGTGCCTGCGTTTTGAACGACTGCCTTTAGGCTTTTGGTTTTTTTTGTTTAATTTGAGCAAATCTTATGGTATTTTGAGATGTGTTTTTGAAGTGGAATTTTTTAAATTTAGTTTTACTTGGACACCATTAAATTTATGCATGCAAATTTTAAGATATCAGACTTATGGTTCTATGTTATTTGTTATATATAGCCATTGCAGTTAAACTCTATTTACTCACCGATATGTATTTAAGTTGCGGTTTATTGGTTCCCAAAATCGACTAAATATGTTAAAATCGTTGTGAGTTATACCATAGTTTTAATGTTGAAATGAGAAAAAAGTGGAGAGCTTTATAGGATGTTAGTATCATAATTTCATATTACATTTGCTTTCTTGTTTTTCATAGTAGTGTTGTGGACCTCCTTCTTGAAGATCAATTCTCATTAAAAGAAAAAATAAATCCTCACATGATTAATTTTTATTATATAACTAACTATTACTCTATGAAGAAAGGGAATAAGTGATTATAAGATTGTTTATTCAATTCTCAATGTGGAACAAAATTAAAACTATAATACATGAATAATTATTTTAAAATTAATTATTTGTATCCCAACCTAACAAAAAATAAGTTTATTGTAAATTTAATTATTCCTTTATCACTCATACCAAACAATCCGTTAACATCCTCCTCAAGAAGTGAAGTTGTTCACTAGCTTAGTGCCATTTTAAAAATATTACTAGCTGATTTTTCATTCAATTCTTATCAGTACTAGATAAAACCAATATTAATATATGAAGGAAATAATAATGTGTTGGATTTTCATAATATAAAGTTGACTAATTATTTTTCTTATTTCATTTTTAGTTGTTCAATAATAACTCGCAACATTCGTCTTTGAGTTGAAACAAAATAAATGACAATTCTACTATATTCTCTTCGTCCCAATTCACATACGCCTTTCAAATTTTGATAAATTTCATATGTCATTTAAGTATCTTAAATTAATACTTATAATTATTACTCTCTCTATCCAATTTTAAATATCATGTTGCACTTTTTGAAAGTCAATTTGACTAATTTTCAAAGTTATATTAAATTAAATTAATTTGATATTTTAAACAAAAAATTTAGATATTAAAAAACTAAATGAAAAGTACTATAAATTCCAATTATTTGCATATCAATATGATTAAAAAATACATCGTAAAATGTTAGTCAAAGTTATTATCGTTTGACTCTAAAAAAGAAAATATGACAACTATTATCGTACCTTTTTTATAATTTTCATATATAAATTAGGACATATGGAGTATTACATACATTCAATATTTTGAGAAACGTATTAAAAAATGACAAGTGAGTGTTGAAAAAATTAGTGAACAATCATGTACCGTTCAAAAGAGTAGGACTTTCTAATCCAACGGTAGACATTCAAAACACGTCATCAATCCAAGTCATTTTTTTTAATCCCCGCCAAAATCTTATAAAAATTCAAAAAAATGGCGCTAATGTTCAAAAATCTAAAAAAACCAAAATTTTCACCAATATTCCCTCCTTCATTTCTTCTTTAAACCTTCCAAATTCCACAAACTTTTTTCACCAAAGATTTTTCTCTCTGTTTTCGAATTCTAGAGCTTTTTCTGTGTTAAGGGTTGTTATCAAGATTCAGAAAAAATGGCTGGTGGTGGAGCATCGACTAAGGCATCGAATGGTGGTCCTACTAGAGTGAGGAAGAGGGTTGAAGTTGAATCTGCTGCTGCTGCTGCTAGTCTTAAGCGTGCTAAGGATGGCAGTGCTTTTGCTCGTTGGTATGAACTTATTTTTCTATGTTAACTGATGGTTTTTTTCTTGCTGTTTGTCATATGGGTTTGTAGGTGGATTTTGTTATTATTGATATGGGTGTGTATTTTTAATATAGATATGTGCTTTTCTGGTGAAAAAGTCGATGATAAGTAGTGGGGTTGTTTGAGTTGTTGAAGGTTACATTTGCAAATTCATGAACTGGGTTGCTGTTTTCTCTGCTTATTTGGGTATGACATGTGATTTCCTTGTGAAAAAGTTATTGAAGGTAGTGGGTGTTTTTGGATTGTTGAAGGTAACATTTACAGATTCATGAACTGGGCTGCTGTTTGCTTCCTGTGTGTGTGTGTGTGGTGTGTGTGTGTGTGTGATAAATAGAGTATAGGGTTAGGTGTATGTAAATGTTGGAGCAAATAGAGCTAGAAATGTATTTTTTCCTGGTAAAAAAGCCAATTGAAGGTTTCATTTGCAGATTCATGAATTGAGTTGCTCTTTTCTTCCCCTTTTTTGGCTGATAAATAGAGTTAGATGTGTGATTTACTAGTGAAAAAGTTAATTGAAGCTAGTGGGGTTGTTTGGATCATTGAAGGTTACATTTGCAGACTCATGAACTGGGTTGCTATTTTCTTCTCATTTACAGGGTGAGAAAGTGTTGTGTTTGCTCTATCCTTAACTAGATGTTTCATGTTTGTGTCTTGAGTATGCCACCCCCTAATGTGTATTGTAGTGTGTGATTTAGATTTAGTCAGAGCTCCAATGCCATCACTGTGCACTGAGTGGGAAACCAAAAAAAATAATAAAATGTTGGATTAGGTGGAGATATACAGTTTTTGGGTAAATAAAGTGGGTGTATTTACTTATTTGCTGAAGGCTAAAGATTACCTTTCATGAAACAGGTTGCTATTTTGTAATCTATAACAATACTTCTTAAACAGGTTCTGTGCTGTGTTTATGGTTCAACGTTCATTCTGTATAAGATTTGAATGTAAAACACTAAGGAATTTCTCTTTTCTGCTGACTTTTGTGATGTATATTGAGTTTTTTTTCTTTCATTATTGCAGTGAAGAATGCAGCAAAGATGTGCCTATAGCATTGATTAGCTTCCACAATTGCAGTCTTGATGCAAAAATCAAGATGAACTTGGGTACTAATACTTTTGCCTTTGTTACCTCTTTTCACTTGTAATCAATCTTATTTGGTATATCACAGGGGTCAGTCTTTGTACCAAATCATATGATGAAGCTTATTGTATAATAAAAATGTCAAATTTCATGTTCTATGTGATCTTGGTGAATTTGGGGCTGTGAGCATTTTGTTAATGGGCAAATTTGTTTGTGCAGAGGCTCAAGTTGTGGAAAATCAGACTGAAGTGAAGAAACCAGCAGCAAAGTAATATTCTTGAACTTTTGTTATTGTTGTTCTGTGTGTGTTCTTTGTCTTTAGTTTTCTAACATGTTGTGTAACATTGCACAGGAGCAAGGAGAAATCAACAGAGCCAAAGCCTAAAAGGGAAAAGAAACCCAAGAATCCAAACGCTCCAAAACGCCCTTCTACTGCTTTCTTTGTGTTCATGTAATCACTCACTCTTTGTTTGTAGACTCCTTTTGCATTGATATCTTGTTTGTTCATGTATAGATATGCCCAAAAAATCTTTAGCAAAGTTTTGACATGAAGTAAAAATCTTGCAGGGATGATTTTAGACAGACATTTAAGGCTGCAAATCCTGATTGCAAGAGTGTCTCCACGGTAACGTTGAATGTACCTGCTCTTGATGCCTTTTTTGTTGTATTTCTTTTAGATAATGCTAATTGCTTTATATATTGATCACTCTAGGTTGCTAAGGAGGGTGGTGAGAAATGGAAGTCCATGACTGATGAGGTCAGTGGCATAAGTAAACGGTTTTATTCGTGTTTGTTGTGATGTTCCAAATGTGATTCTTACTCTTGTGATTCAAATGGTTCCACAGGAGAAAAAACCATATCAGGAAAAGGCTGCAGAGCTCAAAGCAGCATATGAGAAAGCCTTGAAGTCCTACACTGATGCTGATAATGCCAATGTAGGCTCTTGTTTTTATGCTAATCTAAAGTTTTAAACTGTCATGTTTACCTTTTCAACTCTAACATCTAAATTAACGATTCAGGATGACAATGAGGAGCCTGAGAAGGAAGAGTTAGCGGTAGATGAGGAAGTGAAGGAAGAGATAGAAGTAGATGAGGAATAGAGCTGTTAGTTTTTGAACTGGTGTAACAACTATCTTCAATATTCTTGAATTGACTAGTTTTGAGAGCTTATGTAAATTTTTGATCAATTGTCAACTTAGTTCTACTTGGAAGTAGTTACATATGGAAATTTATGGTTTAGTTCTTGCTTACAAATCTTTGGAATGAATTTCTTATTATAGCTATCTACTTGAAGTAATGATGCTCTCTTGAATGGTTGGTGATTTGTGTTAGCCAAGTGATCATTGAATTGAGTTTTTGATTGATCATGTGACAATAATCTTTCAAATGAATTTATTCATTTCATATTGAATTTATGTGAAGTAAACACTGACTAACAATGTGAGATGATAGAGTTGTACAAGTAGTACTAGAATTCAAAATAAGAAAAAGTAAACTGTTTGTTTGTTAACAAACATAAATTCCTATAAATGTAGTCAGCAGTTACTGGCCCAACTTGTCTTGTTTCTTTCCCTTACAAGGCAGCAAAGGCTTGCCACACAAGCATAAATTGTGGGCATAGGCAGCTGCAGGGAAGATATTATATGGTCTACCTTGTGGTATTTCACCACATAATCTGTTGGCTCTGAAGTTTGCATGTTTCAATGCTTCAATCCCCAACAAGCTATCTGGTATCTTCCCCGAAAGTCTGTTGATCGATAAATCTAACCATTGCAACTTCACTAGTGATCCTAAACCTACTGGAATTGTACCAGTAATCTGGTTTCTTGATATATCTAACCTCTCAAGCTTATCAAGATTTGATATTGAAGTTGGGATTTGACCTGCAATCTTGTTGCTTCCTATGTTGAGAACTTTCAGGTTTAAGCCACTGACGAACTCTGGGATGCTCCCGGAGAGTTGGTTGTTTGAGACGTCGATTGCTTCCAAGAATTTGCTTGTCTTGTTGCTTAACATCCTCGAAAGAGACCCGAAAAGCTGGTTTGAATGAAGATCAAGAGATGAAATCCCATCAGGCAGTTTGATCACAGCAACATCAGATTTCAACTGGTTGTTTGATATCTTCCCCTTTTGCAAGCTTGACATTCTTGCAAAGAAACTCGATATCCCACCTGTGAAGGCGTTATCCGACAAGTCTATAGAGTTCAAAGAATCAGGCCTAGTGAAATTTGGAAGAGTCCCACGAAGCTTACAACCTGCTAAATTGACATCAGAAAGCTCTCTAGTCCTAATCCATTCAGGTACTATTCCAAGATTGAACTTGTTATACGATAAATCTATTGATAAAAGTGAAGGAAGCCCTTTAGAGAAAGCAATAGGCAAAGGATCTAAAAGTTCATTTCTAGACAAACTAAGGTTCCAAAGATTTGGTAATCCTGCAATAGACTCAGGGATTTGACCTGTCAACTTGTTAGAACTCAATGACAATGAAGTAAGTGCTTTCATCTTCCCAATTTGAGTTGGAATCCTCCCGGTTATTCGATTATGATCCATCGATAAAAACGACAGCTTGAGCAGACTACACAGGGAAACAGGAATCTCCCCTGAAAATTGGTTACTTGAGAGATCAATGTATGTCAAGTTTTGAAGCTGTCCAAGAAAATTCGGAACAACCCCGGATAGTAAATTGTGGCTCAGATCCAAGGACTGCAAGTTAACAAGATTTTTGACACCAATTGGGATAGCCCCAGTTAACATATTGTCTGTTAAACTCAATTGCTGCAGATTCTTGAAATTTCCTAATACAGAAGGTACCTGTCCTGTCAAATGATTACCACCAAGTGAAAGTGTTTGAAGTAACTCCAAATGAGATAAACCAGAAGGTATATCTCCTTGTAGTGAATTACCATCCAAGATCAACTGCTTCAATCTTGAAAGTTTCGAATAACTTTCCGGTATAGCACCAGCAATATGTTTCATTCCACTTATAATCAATGTCTCCAAGAAAACCAAATCACCAAGAGATGATGACAAAGTACCCTTCATGTAAACACTAATGTCTCTCTCAGAAGGTGTTTGTAAGACTAATCTATTCACTCTCCCTGTAGAAACATCACATTCTACACCTTCCCAACCTCCTCCACAACAATCTTTACCTGTCCATGAAGACAGAAACTCAGTAGTATCCTTAAAAATCTTATCTTTGAAGCCAAGAAGAGCAAGTCTATCAGTTTCAACACAAATTTGGGGTTGTTGGGCTAGTGACATTTGGTGAAAGAATGATGAAATGAACAAAATCTTGAAAACCAACATCAGAAAATGCATTTTGGGAAGTGGGGTTTTGAAAAATAATAATCTTGACTTTGGAAGAAACAAAAGGGTGTATGTATAGTTTATGATATAAGATTTGAAAAAGAAGAAAGATTGGGTTTTTCTTATTTATTCATCACTTAGACAAGAAGGTACAATGATGGAAAAAAGATATTGGGAAAAATTTGAAGGGAGAAAAAGAATGATTTGGTCTGAACAATTGTGTCACTTATTTATAGAAAGAAATAACCTTAAAAGTAGCAACTGTTATTTATGGTAAAAAGATTGTTTTAAAAAAAATAATCAAACAGAACTGTCGTAGAGTAAGTATTCTTTTATCCTTAACCAAACTATCTCGGGTTTTGAGTCATCGCCTTTGTTATAGTGAGCGTTTTACCACCACACAAGATATCATATGAGACTTTTCGGCGCGAATTCAAATTTAGTCGGGTTTGAATATGAATATTGAACATTAGATGGAAATTTTGTATTATTTTTTTAGGTAAAAAGATTTGTGTTTTTTTTAATCAACCAGAGTTATTGTGGACGGGTAAGTAGTTCTTTTACCCTTAACCAAAATATCTCAAATTTTATGGTAAAAAGATTGTTTTTTTTAATCCACGAGTATTGTGGTGGACTGATAATTACTCGTGCATCCTTGTTGATGAATATAATACAAATTACAGTAAATAGTAAGTTACAGTTTGAAATTAAAACGAACAAAAATATTCTTTTGACTTATCTCCTCCAAGATATAGCATCTCAATGACATTCTATAACTCAAAAACTCTGGATTAGTTGAATATCTCGAGTTTGTTAGTGAGAGTTTTACCATATAAGATACGACTTTTCAGTACAAATTTAAATTTAATTGGATTTGAATATGAATATCGAACATCGAGCGAAGATTTGTTTTGTTTAGTGAATTTATGAGGATTCACATGTGTGTAAATATTTTTTTTGTAAATTTTGACCGTTTGGTGAAGGCTCACTGTCACGAGTATCCTACAACACATTGGAACGTTGGAGCGCACTACATGGGTTTAAAATTCTTTCCCACCCTTTGGGGAACATTCCACTATGGTTTTTATTTATTTTTCTATTTCACCTCTTTCATTAATCGGGGGCGGAGCTACAGTTCTACTTATTGGTTCGATAGAATTCTATAATTTTGGTTAAGATGTTTTGATTGTGTTGAAAAAAGTACTTAATTATGTGTAGTAGTTTGTTCAACATGTAATAAGTCGTCTTTTGTAAAATTCAGAATTTATGAAGTCAAAATTCTAGCTGTGTCTCAGTGCCTATAAAAGTGAGATTATAGTAATTGAAGCAGATAAAAAAATAACAATGTAAATCTAAAATTATTTTTTGAAGGAAATTGTTGTTAAGACCTACAATCTCTTGAAATCCATACAAAATGTGATATTATGAAAAAAAATAAAAAATTTATATAGGCGATATAAATTGACATTAAATTTTAGTTATGTTCGTATATTCACTTCAAGTTCAACCTTCCTTGAAGTCCGGTGAATATTCACAATATGTTATGTGGATTCACGAGAATTTAATAACTTTTATCTAGACCATATATACATCAAGAATATATCAATTATTTATAAATATTTAGTTATAAACTAAATTATGAGTATTAACTTCAAATTAATATAAAATCTCATAAATTTTAAATCTTAAATTTATATACCAATTGAAAATGTAGAAAACTTCATGAATTTAGCAATGATTCATATAACTAATCCCTTTTTTTTTTAAACTTGGGATTGTAAATTAGTACAAATGTACAACTCTTGCATTTAATTTAAATAATTTTTGCTAACAGCTGTGAAATTTGACATACCATAAATAAGAAATGAAAAAAAAAAATTGATTTTTGAACACCAATTTATTAGGTGAAGTAAATTTTTTGGAGTAAATTTCTTATATAGTCAATCAACTTATGAAAATTATTTCAGACACTAATTTTTCACTTTATTTTTTGTGAGAACAAAATCATTTATGTGTTACATATTCTTATATAAAATTAGCCAAAATTGACCCAAAATAACTTTTTTATCGAAGTACATATTTTAGGTTTTGCATTTAATTTAAACATTTTTTTTATACAGCTGTGAAAATTGACATACCATAAATAAGAAACTTGATTTTTGAAAATTTTGGCAGTTTGATTGATACCAATATATGAGGTGAAGCAAATATTCACAAATTGTTTGAATAAATTAAATAATAATTAATAAATGTATTTAGTGTTTTTTTGTTTTATTTATTTTGTATAATGTATTATATTTTTCTATAGAACAATGCTTAGCTTGAAAGAGCAAAGCTGAGCTAAAAGAAATATTCCCTTCACCAAATTGAAGTATTTAATTAAATGATTACTTTTTTTTCCCTCTTTAATTATGGTTTTTTTCTTCTCATAACTTAAATAATGTCAATTTACAGAATGGAAAGTAATCTCAAAAAGAGATGTGGTCCTTTGTGTGTTCCTTAAGAGAAAAGTTATTTTAAAATATCAGTTTTAATTTGAGTCTAAATCTTATATTACTCTTTAAACCTTAATGAAATATGAGTATACTTGAATGATTTTGTTATCACAAAAAAATAAAAAAAATTACTGAATAATTTTTATAATTTAATGATCGTTCAAGAAATTAACCTACTTAAATATCATCTATCTATATTACGAGGGGAAGAGATTTATGTGCTTCAATCATAATTTTTTTTTTTTGATAATCAAAGATAGCACGAGCTTAATAATATTAATTTTATATTTATAATTCACTTTAAGTTATAAGTACAATTTACACTTAGTTATAAAATCACATACCTTTTGAATGAAATATATATATTTTAAAAAATCATATAATATAAACTAATTCACATTATTTTTTAAGTCTTTTTTAATAAGTTAAGAATATTTTAAATATTCTTCTATTTTTTAATACGTTAAGAATATTTTTAATAAATGATTAGGATTTAGTCCATCAACCTACTACTTGACAAAGGCATGTGATTTCTTTATTAATTGGTTGAATTGTTGTTGTACATTATGAAATGATTATCCACTTTCCTATTTTTGGAAGTTACTTGCAACTAGGTTAAATGGTCCAATCAAAGAAAAAAAACTAGAGATAAATGGTATCTAAAGGGAAAAAAAACAACCTATTTTGGTATATATTTTTATAATATATGCCAATAATCTTTTAAAAAAATTATTTCACTTACAAAACCTAATTTTGATTTCATATATTCTTAGTAATTGAAATATCTATAAAAGGTGAGAAATATTTGAACTGTAAAGTCTGTGATCTTTCGTGTTTGAATTTACATAACGTTAATAATAAAACGCAAAGAAGCAAGAAGTTAGACAAATAATTATCCAACATAATTGATTTGACGCTTGTATTTCACACTTTGCTATTTTTGTGAATAGTCATAACATCACTCTGATAATATGAAACCTTTTAGTTTGAATCACTAAATATTTTTATTTCTATTTTAAATCTTTATATCTATCAAATGAATCAAATCAATTAAGGAAAGATTGGGGCAGATATGTTTTTTTTTTGTCTCAAACGATATCACGTGATACCACTTCATCAAATTCGTTTTTTAATATTTTTTTGAGTATAAATAAACATTTAGTACATTGGATTATGAAAAAAAGTAATGAATTTGTGACCCAAAGACCAGTTTAATTAATTTCATGTGGCCTTAAAAGTTGGTTCAAATTAGTTGGCAATTGTAATTATTTATTGTTTATTTGGGACCCCAAAAAGATGACAAATTCACTATTTACCACCACAAAGTATACTTCTCTCACATATGATCCAAAGTTTGTGAAGTTGATTTGATATTTTTATAGCTTTAAAAGTTTGTTTTTGCTATAATTTTGTACAAGATGGAATAACACATTAATTACCTCTTTCTTATATTCTTTGTGATATTAGTAGTTATAAAAATTGTTAAAATATAATCACAAAAATTCTTATATTGGCTAAATAATTATTATAACAGCCCAGCAATAAAAATTCATTCAGATTAAACCTTATATATATCTCATGACTCATAGCGCAAATCTATTGCTTTTACTTTCATGTCCATTTTTAACGTGCGTGAGATAATTTTTTAAAGTGAAATTATTATGATTAAAATAATTCATTTTTGAAATTTCAAATATTCAAAATTTTAATGTAAAGTCTACATAAGTTTCTTTTGTCACATGTCAAAACGGTAACAATGTATATTTTAGAATGTTAATCCAAAGTAATTTTTTTTCTTCCAAATTAAAGAAATTAAGAGACGTTAGAAACACTTATTAAAGAGAAATAAGTACAACATACTCAAAGAAATGATAAAATTAATTAATTAGGACCATATATATTGATTAAGAACCATTGGTTTTCACTTGTTATAATTATAAAGATGATTATACTTATGAGCATTTTAGATAGGCATTTGTGAACTAATGACTAATCAATAACATGTTTAACTCTTTGTCTTGTAAAGATCTTAACCTTTTTCTTGAAACTTTGTTTGTGAGTTGGACAACACCAATTTTACTAGTCACTAAATAATTTTTTTCAATATTCTGTGTCAACTTATGTGGTATCGTTCAAATTTGAGAGTTGAACAAAGTGTTCTATCGTGATTTATTTTATATTATGATTTTACGAATGAATTTTCTTTATTACAAAACTAATTTATAGACTTTGGTACAATAAGATAAAATTTTAGTGATCATTCATGAAATAACTCTATTATATCAAGCACATCATGATCAAGCTAAGGCAGCTTCAATTCAAAGGATCTTGATTGTTAACATTTTCCATTAATGAATGAAAAGTTAATGATAATGTTAAAAATTATGATGGGATTAATTCATACTTTTTGGATATTTGGTTTGAATTTTGGATTGGATATCAAATATAGTACTATGGTGTTCGTTTTGGATATTCCAATTTTAAAAAAAATTATGCCTTATATTTAGTTTTACTCGTATCATACGTGTCCAAGATCCATTAAATTAATATTCTAACGCTTATCCATTTTAGTATTAAGTTCAATATGAAATTAAGCGACATAGGCAATAGGGTGACCTCAATCCTTGTTAATTGTAGGAAGTTACAATATATTTTATGTAGCAAACTATAATGTGAATTAAGATTGTTAACTGTTATGGTCTGTCTTAAAGACTCATATGTAAAAATAAAAATATCTAAGCCGATTAATTCAAAATCGAACTTAAAAATTCAATCCAATTTGAATTTAATTGGATTTGGACTTAATTTTTTAAGTAAAAGACGTTCAACTAATCATCCTTCAATCAATGTAGCTCCCGTATTAGCTGCGAGTAATCATTCGACTTTCAGGAAAGACTAGAAGAATAGGTATGTAGCTCCTTCAACCAAATTATATGTGCACTATATTCCAATAACTAAAAGGAAACCTTTGGAGCAATAATAAAAATATCTTGCATATGATTTATATGTCACTAGTCCAAATCGTAAAAGCACAATAATTAATATTTATATTAGAATAGACTGTTTATATTATATTTTTTAAGATGCGATTCTTTCCTACGTCTTAGTTTTGAAGACACTCATTGCTCATATGTGTTGCACATGTTAGAGACCTAGAAATTCACAAAAAGGGAATGATATATGTAGGGGTCCCCAACTTTGTACAACAAAAAAACATGAAATTTTATTTATTCCCAAAAAAAAACCTTTTTTTATCCTAACAAATAGGAATTATTTGTTTTTTTCCTTGAAAAAAGTTTCTTGTTTTCACTTTCTTGATATTATTTTTGAACCTTATATTATAAAATGTAAGACAGATTGATGAAATTAGGTAGCGTTGAATGCGGAGAGATACGTTAATTGTTGTCCATTTATTTTTTCTTATCTAAATGTCAATGCATTCTTTACTTTCTGACAATTTATAGTTAGAAACCAAAGGTGCATTTCGAGATCCCGATTAATTTAAATTTGTATCGTGTCAGTATGACTCATTAAAAATGAGGCATTTCATATCTTAATTTTTTCATTTTCAGGATTCGAATTTATAACCTTTGGTTAAGAATTGAAAAGTTCTACTATTCATCTCGATTCGGCACAACATTGCTAAAATAAATAAAGGAAAATTAACTAAAATAGTTATCCACCAAACTGATTAAACTAAAAATAGCCAACATATGTTATAACATGTGTATGATTGTGTATAATCTATGTATACCGGCTAGAAAAAATAAACAGATTGTTTGTAAACCTCATAAACCTCAGTATATATTATTGTATAGTTAGCTTGAGATCGTTGAAATTTTTTTGTAAACGTTAAATTCTTGAATCCACCTCCTCATTAAATAACAATGGTTAAATATCTATATATTGTGGATTGGACTAGTTTGTGTTTTACTTAATGAGCATACACATGATTTTTGTCAAATGAGTTTAATTATAAATGTACTTTTTTTGTTGAGACAAATTAAAGGAAGCCCTAAGCACATGATTTTTTCTAAGTGACTTTTATGTAATAAACAAACATGATTTTCCAAGCACATGGAAGAACCTTAACACCCCATACACATATAGACGTACAGTGAAGTCAAAATAAGTTCGAATTTCAAAATATAAAAGAACTAAACGCATAAAAATATTCAAAAGTTCAATATAATGACTATGATAAGGGAGAACATTTATCGTAAAGGGGTGTTTCTTCAACAAAAGCAATTCTCTTTCCCGCCTAGTCTTTCCTAGTATTAATATCTTTGCGGTCTCCGTTGAAAAGCCAGAATTAGTTCAAGTAAATTAGTGAAGTAAAATAAATTAAAAATAACACTGATTTTCAAATATCATTTTACACTCGGAAAATAAATATTGTTTTTTTCAAATTTCATAATTTTCATGGTCAAACGAGGTTTTTCTCAAACATATAAGCTTGTGGATTTCAATATAATTTCCAATTTAGCCCTTTGTCATCAAATAAGTAATTAAACGAAAATGACATTAGTTATTAAGAAGACAAACATGAGAAGGAAAATTAAAATTTACAAATCCTTACAATGTTTTAATTTCATAAACATGATTTTAATTTATAGAGTATATACCCCATTAATTAAACTAGTGATTAACTTTAAACAGAAAAGGCTAGATAGAACAAACAAAATTTATTTATTTTTAAAAAGAAAAGGGCCCAACCGGGTTCGAACCGGTGACCTCTTGATCTGCAGTCAAATGCTCTACCACTGAGCTATGGACCCCTTGTTGTTGAAGTATTTCCTCCCTCTCTATTAATATGATACACTTTACCTTTTAGTCAGTGCAAAAAATGACACATTTTCGTATTTGACAAATGTTTAGTAACATTATCAAGATTTTATTATGTTAGGTTTTACTTATGTGTCATCTTTTAATTTGTTCATCTATCATTCAGTCTGTATTTAGACCTATACAATTGATATCTCCATAAACTTCTAATATTTCTCGATATAATTCTATAAATAAATGTATTTAAAAACCATGTTGAGTAGACTTGAAGAAATAAGAATAGCTTACTTGCTCTCTTTAACATTTTTTATCTTTTATCTTACAATATTGTTATTGTTTAAGGATTATTTTATGATTTGAATTATCTTTTCCATTTTAATTTATGTGACATATTTTTCTTTTCCCATTCGTCCCCAAAACAATCTTACAATTTCATAATTATAATAACTTAAAAGTTCTCATTTTACCTTTAATGAAATGATTTATAATCATATAAATATAAATTCTTTACTTCAAATCACAAATTTTAAAAGTCTTTCATTTTTTAAATTCTGTGTCATTTCTAACAGTATCACACATATTGAGACGGAGAAAGTACATTTAAGCAATTTTTGACAGTCTAGTGTCTACAACTTCTACATTTTAAAGCCCATATCAATTGTGGAGGAGTTTAACATTCTATTTGATTATAGATTTTGAAAGCTTTTGTTTATAAAAATAAAAAAGTTAAAATATTATTGTCCATGGAATTTGATCTAACTTTTAAAATATTCTGAACATTTTTTTTTCAAGATACCAGCTTTTTGGGTGAAAAATTCTCACTTACAAAATTTAATTTTTTTCTAAGTAAGACGCATGTCTAAATAAAAATTTAAATTTCAAAAACTATTTCGAACACAACTTCAAAGGGATAACAATTCAAGAATTAAATACAACATTATGTTCCTCCATTTGGGTATGGATACTAATTAATCCCGAAAATTATTTTGTATTAAAATTCATGAATTTTGTTATCACATAAAATGGTGGAATAGCTAATCTCAAAGGATAACAATGACATCCCATTTTGTCTGTTCCATCTCGACAATCAAACGATCCCTATTCCACAAACTCCAAATAATTGATACCTAAAAATATATTTCTTTTACATTTTTCTTATATGTATATATTTTATATTTTCCATCCATCTCTAGAGATTAATTTCTCCTTTGTTTGTTTCTCATTCAATATTTGATATTCGCTTCGAAATTTGACTAATTTAAATTTGTGCCTGAAAAATCTCACTTTAAATTAAAAACGCTCCATACAATAACAACAACAATAACAATAACATATCTAGTAAAATCAATACTCCACTAGTTGGATTTGAAGAAAATAAAATATACATAATAACATAAACTTTACTATTATCTCGTGGAGATAGAGAGACCGTTTGACTTGAATGTAAGTATTATTTTGAGAGGGACCTAAGAGCTTTTTCATCATGGTTTAAGAATTAGGACCACATCTTTTATCTTTAAGGGCCTAAAATTGCCATCAAATAGTAGGGGTCCAATATCTATTGAAAATGATTGAACAAAACCCAATATACCCTTACTTTTCATATGCACTTTGGGCCGCCCAAATTGATCGATTCAAAAACAAAAGTATTCTAATTTTTCGAGTTTCATTTATTAACTATCAAATGTGTGATATTTCATCCGAATTATCATTAATTATTTATCAAAATCATCTTAACTATCATTAATTATTTATCGAAAAATATACCTCAACTATCAATTGTTTTCAAAACATATGTGAACCATCATATTATGTTATCGAAGTTATTTTTTTTTAGAGAGAACTAATGAAAACACCCATGAACTTGATACAAATTATCAATTATGTTCCCAAACTATTGAAAGCCTTAAAAACGATCATCTACTTGACTAACTTAAGTTAGGTACACATCAACTTGTTAAATGATATAGCAAGTGGACTCAGTGTAAGAGTATGTGACTCTTAATAAAAAGTCGAGAGAAATTTTGAAAACACTCTAAACTTAGCAAAATTGTAAGAGTGTATTTCACTGATGTTGCAAGATCGGTGATAGATTTAAATTCAATTTATCAAGTAAAATGATTAATGATTAGATTCTTTTAACTGATTCCACAAGGAAAATATCATTTTCTTAGAAACATTCCAAATGTATATTTTTTTCTAAAAGGTGCACAAATAAAATGGTTTCATCTAATAGTTAGTCAAAGTTCCTCAATTTTTGAAGTGAAAACGGAAAATGTCGTCCTTTTATAAGAGAATATTAATATATATAAAAAAAATATGAAATTCATAACTAATATGTCACTAAATAGACTAAAATGAACATGAGTTTTTTAATATTCCGTAGTTAAATAAGATTAACAATAGTTTTACTATTAGTGTACATGGATTTCTTTTTCTTCACATATCTAACTCAAGTGACAAAAAAGGTAATAATAATTAATCTGCCACAAAGTTTAAATTAAACTAGAAATAGAATTCAAAATATATACAAAGCACTTCATTAACTTGTCATTAAAACATCACAATTCTTCACAAAATCCTATAAATTAATTAATCATGCAAAGAGGCCACTAATGCATGCAATTTTTTTCTTCACATATCCAACTCATGTGACAAATTAATAAAGATTAATTAAGCATTAAACTTAGAAGTTAATCTAGAAAATAATTTTTTCTTTTAATCAAAAACACTTGTCATTAACCCTCCCTAAAACATTTTGAATCTAGTTAGAGAAGAAGGAATTAAACTATTGTCATCAAGCTAGACAACTAAAAAAATCAAAATTCTTGGACAAATTTAAATAAATAGGAAAATAAAGATCAATTTAGCATTATAACTTGAAATTAAACAACAAATAGACATTAACAAAATAATATAAATAGAAATAGACAAAAAAATAAAATACAAAACACTTCATTAACTTGTCATTAAACCTCCTTACAACATTTTGAATCTATCTAGATAAGAATTAAACTTGTCATCAAGCTAATCATCTAAAAACATTAAAATTCTTGAAATACTTTTAAAGAGTAATTAAGATTAATCTACCATTAAGTTGATTAAACTAAAATTAAACAAAAATAATATACAAAACACTTCCTTAACTTTTTCATTAGTCCTCCTTACATCATTTTCAAAACTAGCTAATTAAACTAGTTAGCAACTAACCATCTAAAAACATAAAAATTCTTATATTTTTTTTTTGGGGAGGGGGGGGGGGGAGAGGGGTTAAGTGATGATAAATATTACTAACAAAAAAAACCAAAGTTACCATTATCAAAGTTAAGTGCATAACTTAAAGGATCATAATGAAAACTCAACTTGTTGTTCCTCTTCTTGTTCTTCTTTTGATTCAAGAATTCACTTCTCAATTTCAAGAAAATGTTCCTCAACTTCTTTTTCCTATACAAAAATACCAATCTTGAGTTGCAACACATCTCAACTACAAACCCCATCTCTAGAAAAAAAGAAGATTTTTTTTTAAAATTTAAGAAAAGGTAATGTGTACAATGGAGTAATAAAGAAGAGATAAATAGGGAGAATTTTGTGGTTTGGTTTTTTGTGGATGTATTTTAGGGTGTGTTTGGCTTACAATGTAAGATAGGGAGCAGAGTATTGAGACAGAGTTGTAGGCTTGTAGCTATTTGAGTGACTAAAGTATTGTCAAATGTCTATCATATGGTATACTATGAAAAGTGTTTTTGTTTTTTTTGGATTTGGGGTTATTTGGGTTGTAAGAAGGTTCTTTCTTTACTTTATTGCCTTTTGGTAAAAAGGGGTTTAGATTTTGTGTACTAGTGATAGTTTTTGTGTATCTTGATTAATTTTATTTGAGATATTTTTTTTTGTTTGACTTGATTAGATATTTGAGAAAAAAATTAAGATTGTGTTTTAAAATAATTGTTAGATATTTATGTGGTTGAAAAATATTTTATCAAGGGTTTAAATTTTGTGCATTAATGATAGCTTTTGTGTTTTTTGACTAATTTTGTCTGCGGTGTTTTTTTTGTTTCATTTTATGTGAGACGGTTTTACTTAATATAATATTTAAGAAAATAATGAAGATCTTTGAAAAATAGTTGTTAGATATTTATGTGATTACAAATCAATTTATTAAGAGTTTAGATTTTGTGTAATAATGATAATTTTAATGTATTTTGACTAAATTTTTTATGTTACCTTTTGTGCATTTAACTAATTTCTTATGTTAGCTTTCGTGTATTTTGACTAATTTTGTATACTAGCTTTTGTGTATTTTAACTAATTTGTTGAGGTATATGTGAATTTTCTATTAATATAGATATCGAGGAATCATGTCCATCAAAATTTAATTAGATGAGAAAAAAACAAACATTTTTATTACTGTTGAAATTTGAACATGAAATCTTATTGTATACTTTATTAAATCACTAGGATATACCCTAATGCAAAATCCTCTCACGATTTGATCACTTAAAAGATAACATATGGTAAATATCTATTGATAACCTAGAATAAATGAATAGTTGATGTAATATAAAGAATAAAGTAATTAATAATTTGCTATAACTTAATAAATTGCATTCTTAATTTTTAATTTTTTTTACATGATAATATACTTATAACTAACTAAATCCTTTAAAGAATTCATATTTTTAATAATATTAAAGAGGAATAATAAACTTTTGAGAAGAAAATGGTGAATTAGTCACAAAAATCATAAAACATCTAATCCCCAAAGATTTGATAGTATAACATCTTTGCTTTATTGAAAATTGCAAGAACCTTACATGTTATAGTTGTTAGTATCAATTATTATGTTCTTTGATTGAAGTGTGAAATATGTTTCAACAAAATTCATCAACTCAACAATTAATAATTTTATTTCGAAGCATAACTAGTATTCATGCGCTTCTTTACTTGAAGTTTACTCTCTGAAATATAGTCATCTTTGCCCCTCACGTCAATACTAATATAATTACTATAACTCAACTTCAAATTAATTTATGTCGATTATATAAATACACACCAACCATATAAAAATATATTATATTTTCAATT
>JAJOOO010024763.1:0-24423 GCA_029582685.1 Solanum piurae
GTAAGTGTAGAATTGAACTAAATTACAACTGAATTGCTTACTTGAATGGTGGCGAAGATATCTGTGTTTGTGCTCGCCGCAAGCGCAGATGATTTCTTTCTTCTCTTTTCTAAATTAATTAGGTATTAAAAGTAATAATTCTTACTAACCTATTTTTAATATTTCATACTTGATCTATTATTATTAAAAATAACCAAATTACCCGCAAATTAATTAACTATAGTCAAATAACTATTCAAAATTATCAAAAATGACCTTTCGGGTCATTACACTTAAAGGTTAGAATCAAATCCTAAAGATTATAAGAAGAAATCTAATTAAACACCTACTCTGAGAACTTGAGGTACGCCACTTTTCGTTTGCTCTATACTAATGTTCATATATATATACTAGAGCCGTCAATATGGGCTAGGTCCATTGGCACGGCCTGGCCTAACCCGCATGGATAGGACCGGCCCGTGGGCCAAATAAAAATTAATTAAAAATAAAAATAAAAATAAAATAGAGTACTGAAAATAATAAGAGTCTAAACTTAAAATCTGTTTAAAGTTTGAAATATTACAATTTAAATACAAATTATGTTTATAAAATATGTGCGTACACTACAACAAAAACAACTTTTAGCGACAATAAATATAGACATTAATAAAGAGTGCTAAAGTCTTTACCGGCATTAGATAAGTGTCATTAGAACCAATGTCGCTAAAGGCTTTAGGGACATATAAATAGGATGCTAATTGTCGCTAAAAATACATATTTAACGGCAATTAAGAATTAATTGCCGCTAATGATAAAATTTTTTGTAGTGTACATAAAATAAAATTCCCAAAAATTTCTAGGGAATCACTACATAGGTCGTAGCCTATGGAATATTGTAATAGTTTTTGTGTTTTATTATGATCATTGGAAAAATATTAGGTTAATATTTCTATTTAGCTATTTATGCTTTTAATTGAAATCAAACTTAATAAATATTATAAAGATAATTGTATTTGTGGATTTGATTAACAAGTAGTAACACTAACACCATGTAATATTATCATGTCGATATTTATGATAATATAATATAATTTAAAAAATTCTAAAAAATATTTTTTTTAAAAAAAGAGGGCTGGCCCGGCAAAACCCGTAGCCCACGTACTTATGGGCTGGGCTGATCATTTTCTAGCCCACACCAAAAATGAGCTAGCCCGTCCTGACCTGTCAAATTTCAAAGCTTGTATGGATTAGCCCGGATGGGATGGGTCAGCCCGACAACTCTAATATATACACACTACAATTTCTAACAGAATCTATTTATGTTATTCCTTATTATTACTATTGATATCTCTTCTCCTAAAATTCGTTTACTTTCCTTGTATTGCTTAAGTTTCTGTTACAACAAGTAGCAATCAATATAGTAATTATAGAAAATTAATATTATTTATCACTAGTACTATTTTTGGATGATCTATTTATAGTATTTATCACTATTACATTAATAGAAAATTAAATTAATGGTGATCTATTTATAGTAATTATAGATTACTATGCTTTGTAGTTACATCATATATGAGCAGATAAATATAAGAAACATTGCAAATGATGGAGAAGATCAGGTAGTAGAGCGGCGGAGTTGCAGCAGTTGGGGAAGGGCTTACATGGCTCCTTACATACCCCTTATTTATGAGTAATATAATAAATATATTTTATTCTTACACAAATTAGCATTTTTTAAAATAAAAAATACTCCCTAAATATATTTTTAGTATAATAACAGGTAAATGAATTTATATATTTCTAATTTACGTATAAGATATGCAGATTCAGAGTCTTTTTGAGGATTTGAGGTCCTAAATTGGAAATTGTTGAGATTTTAGTCTTTAGGTTGACTTTGGTGAATATTCAGGTTCGGATGCTTGGATCGGAATTCCGAGAGTTCTGTTGGATTCGAGGGATGATTTCAGGCCTAGATGAGGTCTTGGTTGATTTTTTAGAGGTCTCGAGCTTGTGTTAACCTTTTTATATATTATGTTCATTTTTGGTGACTTTCACGGATATCGAATCAAGGAGACCTCATATTCATATTTCGATGGTTCCATTAAGTCCAAAATATCAACGTACATTCAATTAACATATATGATTTATGTGTAAGGGATCTCGAAGTAATTCTGAAGGTCCATTTGATGATTTTTGGTTTGACTGATTTGCTGCTGAGGTCTGAGTCTACTATACCTCGCGATCGTGATGGGTTTGTTCGCTCTTGCAAACCTCACATGAGCGAGGCCTTGATCGTGAAAATGAGGGAGGTGAGACCCCAGACCCTCGCGTAATCGAAGGGCAATTTTTTTTGGGGTTCGCTTAAGAGAACTTAGGATTTGCTTAAGAGACATCAGAGACCATTTTGGCCTGTCATTTCGGGGTTTTACCTCATTTTTCTCCATTTTAGGTTTTGGAAAATTCTTCGAGGCAATTTTGAAGAGATTTCTTGTGCTAAATCATTTGGGTAAGCCTTTTGTAACTCTAAAAGTTTATTTCCCCTTTATCATTTATGGATTCTAACTTCTAAACTTAAGATTTTTATTAGCAAATAGCAAGGATTTTCAAGAACTTGAGTTTTATAGTAAAGTGGTGATTGTGAACTGATTTTAATTCCTTTTTCGAAATGGTTTTCACCAATGAGTTCCAAATGCCTTGAGTAACATTTTCAAGTAAGGACTTTCGTATTCATACCTTATTTTTTAGAATTGGGGTTTTTAGTTGATTTAACCTATTTTCAAAGTGAATGATTTGATTGTTGTTATTTCCAAAATTTTATTGTGGCTACTTGATTGAATTAAATTGTGTGGCTTTGGACATTGTTTGGAAAAGGAGGGCTCAAGACTTGGATTGACTTTTGATTGAATTGAGATAAATGATCTTCTAAACGTTGTAAAACTTGTAGGATCTTGTATTTCTTTTTATTGAGTGTGTTGGGGAGTAACGAGAATAGGGTGATAGGTTCAATTATTCCATTTGGTTGATCTTAATGAATAAAATAAGGAGATTAATGAAAAAGGCAACGTGTTGATAATTGTGCTTTGTAAATTATCTTGTTGTGGACCTAAGTTGTTGATTGATCAAATGCTTTGATGACATTATTATGGATTTGAATTGCTTGAGTTACTGTCTCTTCCTTGTGGTGTGAATTGCTTATTTGCATAGATTTATGTGCACTGTGAAGAGACATGTGATGATTATACCGAAGGAAAATGGTTCCGGCAAGTGACATTATATAGTGTCGAAGGGAAATGATTCCGGCTAGTGATATTAATGCCGAGGTCATTGCTGGAGAGAGTTGTTAATGTCGAGGTCATTATCAGTGAGTGTTATTAAAGACTAGGCCATTGTTGGCGAGTGTTATTAACGCCAAGGTCATTTCTGGTGAGTGTTATTGATGTCATTGCTGATGAGTGTTATTGATATCGAGGTCATTACTGGTGATTTCATGGTCGGCTTTTCCCCATGAGTCCTGATTGATATTGTGCATGATAATCTTGAGTTTATGTTTGGTGTACTTGACCATTGTGATTTGATGAACTTGATACTTGTGATTGATCTACTTGGTAATCATGATTTATCTACTTGGCATTTGTGATTGACATACTTGATACTTGTGATTGATGAACTGTAACTGTTGGATTGTGATTATGAAAACTTGTGAACTATACTTGTAAAATGTTAGGTTGGGTTGATTTCTATGCAGGTTGTAGTTGAGGCGGTTCAATTGGGATGAAAGGAGTACTCGTATTCTAGCTTAGTTTTGCTTTGTTTAGTTGGTTTCTTGCTTAGTACCGTGTCGTTTGGTACTCACTCTTTGCTTTTACATTTGTGTAGGTTCCAAGACCAGTTCTGTGTGATTGCTCTTCTTCAATTTTTATATCTTTTGAAGTTTTGAGTGTCAAAATTCTGTCGATTCCATCAGTCCCAAAATGTGAAAATTGGTGTAGGAGAGTCGTCGATTTTAAATTTTGAGTCTTTTTGAGGATTTGAGATCCTAAATTAAAAATTTGTGAAATTTTGGCCTTTGGATTGATTTGGTCAACATTCGGGGTTCAGATGCTCGGACCGGGATTCCGAGAGTTTCATTGGGTCCAAGGGATGATTTTAAGCCTAGGTAAATCTTAGTTGAATTTTTAGAGGTCTTGAGCTTATTTTGGTCCTTTTAGGTGTTATGTTTATTTCTTGTGACTTTTATGAGTTTTTGATCAAGCAGACCTCAGATTTGTATTTTGATAGTTCCATTGAGTTCAAAATGTGGAATCTAGTGAATTTGCATATTTGATTTGTGTCTGCAGGGTTTTGAGCGAATTTTGAGGGTCCTTTCAAGAATTTGAGTTTGGCTGATTTTGTTGGTGTGGGTTTCTGATGCACAACCCTTCCCGTTCGCGGAATCGGTGACTGCGTTCGCATTGGGCAAGATTGGGACCCCGTGTTCGTGGAGATTCGACCGCGTTTGCGGAGGGTTAAGATGTTGACCTCTACATTCACACGAACTCTACCGCGTTCGCGGAAGGCCTGCTCATTAAAGTATGCGTTCACGGATAGAAGTCCGCGTTCGTGGAGGACCATTGGACATAATATCTTCCAAAAATTAGGTCTTTCAATCCCATTTCACAATTTTTGTGTTTTGAGAGCTTTGGTGTGGCGGTTTGAACAAGGTTTTTGAGAATAAATATTTGGTAACGATTTCTAATCTTAAATATTCATTTACCCATTATTATTTATGAATTTAAGTGTTCAAATCAAGGTTTTGAAATGATTAAGTGGCGTTTTCTTTAATAACCCAAGAATTTAGTAAAATGGTGATTTTGGACTGATTTTTAATCCTTTTTTTTAAATAGTTTTAACCAATGAGTTCCAAACGCCTTGGGTAAAGTTTTCAAGTAAATATTTTCGGATTCAAACATCATTTTCGAAATTGGGTTTTTGAGTTGTTTTGACCCATTTTTCCGAAGTGTTTGATTTGGGTGTTGTCAATTTCGGATTCTTATTGTAACTACTCAATTATATTAGATTGTGTGGCTTTGGACATTGCTCGAAAAGGAAGGCTTAAGTCTTGATTTGACTTTGATTGAAATTGAGGCAAGTGATCTCCTAAACCTAGTAAAAATTAGTAGAATCCTGTATTTTTTCCCTTCATTTGTGTGTTGGGGGAGTAATGGGAACGAGGTGTTAGGTTCAATTATTCCATTTGTTTAATATTAACGAATAAAAAATGGATTAATGAAAGGGCAACGTGTTGGTCTTAATACCTTGTGAAATCTCCTTGTTGGGAATCCTGTTGTGATGATTGATGCAATGCTTTGATGACATTATTATAGACTTGATTCACTTAAGTAATTGTCTCTTCATTGTGGTGTGAAATTATTTACTTGCATTGATTTCTGAGCAACGTAATGAGACTTCTGATGGTTATTGATGCCAAGGTCATTGCCGACGATTGATATTGATGCCAGGTCCTTGCTGGCGATTCATTGATGGCGAGTGTTATTGATGCCAATGTCATTGTCGTCGAGTGTTATTGATGTTGAGGTCAATGTCGATGAGTGTTATTAGTGACTTGTACACGGGACAATCAAGTTTTGGGGGTTATATTAGAATGGCCAAGTTTTCGCCTATTTTTTTCTGTTGTTTTTGTTTTACTTTCCGCATTTCTTTCGTTTCATTAGGTTGAGGCTAACTTGTCTTGGTTGAAATAGACAAGTGCCATCACAACCATTTTTAGGTGGTGCAGGAGTTTTCCCTTTAGTCATCACCTCAGAATGCTAAAAGTCCAAGACAAACAAATATAATGACACTTTAATCATTTACTTCCTCGAATGAAGGTTTTGGATATTCAAATCAACTAATTTTACCTTTTTTAGAGATCAAGCTATTTCATCAAACCAGAGGTTTTCATGATCATTCCAATTCCATTCATGTAGTTTCATCCCCATTAACCTCTCTTGAGCAGTTCATATACTCAAAGAACCTATTTTTATGGGGTTTCTAGGTTCCCCATTATCATAGTAAGAGGCTAGATTCATAATTAGGGAAAAGACATAGATTCCCCCTTGAACTTGTCCCGAAAAGTCAGTTACATGCTTAAACTGTTATGACGATCTATTACACACCTTTCATATTTAAAAGTGAATTTATTTACCCCTGGACGTGTAACACCACTCTTACAATATGTGGTGTATTACACTCGTTGCCACATCAGTGCCATGTCAGAAATTTTTTAAAAAATCTTTTTTATTTTTAATTAACTTTTCTTTTGTTAACTATATTTTACACTAATTAATCTCTCATTAATTATTGAAATTCTATAATAATTATATTTTCTTCATCGCAAAATTACAAAGAAGAAAATTTCAACAATGACTGCCAAGAACACTAATCGAAATGTGGAGCTGATTCATGGAGTGGGAAATTCTCTCATTCACTCAAAAAAGCCCGTCGTAGCTGCGGCGGCTAAGAAACTCCCAATATTCTATCCCGCCGATGACATTAAGAAATCATTTGTTAACAAACGCAAATCAAAACACACAAAACTTAGATTGATGATAAGTAATTTGCTAAGCAAGCTGAGAAGAATTAAGTTGAAGAAGGAAGAAGGAGAAACTTTTGCTTAAAAGAAAGAGGAGAAAAATGTGTTTCCTCAAGAGGGTGAGGGTGAAGAAGAAGAGGAGGGTGGGTTGTGAAGAAGAACAAATGTGGAGGGTGGGTGGGGTTTAATTGAGTTTTGACTTTTTTCTACTTTAATAAATCTGACGCGCCTATTTTTAATTTTTTAAAAATTATTTTGCCACATCAGTTTTAAGGGGGTAAATAAATTCACTTTTAAATAGTAAAAGTATGTAATAGATTGTCATAATAATTTAAGTTTGTAACTGACTTTTTGGAACAAGTTCACAGAGGAATCTATGCCTTTTCGCCCATCATAATTATAAGCTAGAAGACATAATTTGATGGTCTACAATTGAAAACACGCGTAATTATATCCCCTCACATAATGTGCCAACAACTCAATAGTTTTAGGGTTCAAACCCATAAATTCTCATGAAAAACATACCATTAGATTCTAGGAAAAAATCGAATTATAGATGGAAAAGATGAAAGAAAAGCACTTACCTCAAGAGATAAAATCCCTAAGCCTATGGTAAGTTGCCTCTGGGGTTCTTTGATCGAATATTTTAAGTTGTGACTATGACAGGGTTCAAAATTGACTAGAAACATGTTACTGTTTTCTCGACATCCATTATAGCGAAGGTCACTATAGCAAAGAAATTTTTCGTTAATTTGAATTAATACTTTGCTATTATATACAATTTTCCCAATATTGTATAGTTAGTATATAATGTGTAAAATATATACCTATTATACAATGATCATACACGAATTACACAATATATTATATATGTATAACAAATGTATAAATTAGTGTATGATCAATATATAAAATATACATATTGATTATATCATATATTATACAATAACTATACATGAATTACACAATGTATGGATCTATCTTGTTTAAAGGGATATATTATAAATATAAATAAGATTTGTATCTATTATTAGCCCTATAAACACGTGATTATAATCAAAATCTCATAATTACTCAAACTATTAGTTTGACTAAGAAAAGTAAACAAGTTGTGGAAGCAGATTATAATGGGGTTATCAAAATACAGTAAGACTATTTTGAGTTTAAAATTTATAGTAGCTGCTATTTGGGCTAATTTTTCATTTTAAAACTGAATATTGTGGACTGCTTTGGAAGTAGCTTATTTAGGGAAAATTAAATAAAATGTCCATTAGGTTAAATTTCTTATAAAAAAAAATACCATACTAAAAAAATAAGTCGTTTATTATAATAAAAGGCCATTCGGTATTTTGGCTTTTACAATTGGAAAATTACGCGAAATGACAAACATCTAGAATAGATTATGTAATATAGCTATAGTTTTGATTATTTTTAATCCGTAGCTACAGTTTCGCGAAATTTTGCTATTCGGTTTCTTGATTATATAAATTCAGAACTTGTATTCAGTCCCTGATTGTATAAATTCAGAATTTATATAATTTGGTTCATGATTGTATAAATCTAGAATTTTTATATTCACCCTAGCTATTTTTATACAAATTATGAAAAAATCACAGTAAATTACCCTGTTTGTGTATTGACAAACGAATTATACAAATGGAGGTCTGAAAAAAAAATTAAATGTATAAATACAAAAATTTGTATATTCTTACCTTGTTTGTATATTCCAAGAGAAATACACAAACGGGCAAGCGAAATATACAAACCTCAACCTCCATTGGTATATATTTACCATGTTTATATATTTATTTATAAGCGAAATATACAAACCGCAATCTCCATAGCAAATAAAATTATAGCTATGTAGTGCAATTACCGAAACTATAGCTACAGAGCTTTATCATATTTATTATCTTTGCTATTTCTAAAATTTTCTTTTTTATATGGTTCATTCTTTTTTTACGATTAAGGTTATATGAATCATGTTAACTAACTCACATATGAACTTCCAAACTTTTGAGATTGAAGTTCCACCAATAACTAATACTGCTCTTATGCTTGTCCTTAGTAGCAAGTAAAATATATGTACAAAATTAACTAAATATATTTTGATTTAATAGTAACATATGCAGTTCGCAAATATACAATTTTGTAATACAAAAGGAAGAGTATAGGCAATGATTTAGGCAAAATTACTTTAAATATGTAATAATTCAATAAAACATTAGGTTGCGTCTGATATAAGAATATGCAAATAATATTTTATCTTAAAAAGATTATTTTCTAGATCAATTTCAAAGTTAGTCATGATCCAATGTGGAGGATATGATAAGGAGATAATGATTTTATGATACTTTTTTGTTATAATAATTGATAATAATAATAATAATAATAATAATAATAATAATAATAATAATAATAATAATATTATGTAAGTATTGGTTGAAATAATTGAGATAAAGTAAGAGTAATAATAATATGTAAGTATTGATTGAAACAATTGAGATAAAGTAAGACCGTAATTATAATACCTTTAACTGAAAATGAGTACTCATTCATATCCCATAAGTGACAAACATCTTCTTATAATTCAAATGGATTCTTAAAATTGAAAATATATTTTATAAAGAAAACATTGCGCTTCATATTAAACTCGTAGAAGGAAAAGAAAAAAAAAGATAAAAGTATACCTTTGTGTTGACTCAAGAAAGGAAAAAAATTAAATAGGTCAAATAAAATTATTGTATGGTCAACGCTAGACATGCTCATTAGCCAGTAGATGTACTATAAAAGCACCTATCAAAAGAGTTAAGGATTGCGCTTCAATACTAAAATCGTAAAAGAAAAAGAGAAAAAGACAAAAGTATATTTTTATCTTGACTCAAGAAAGGAAAGAAATTAAATATGTCAAATAAAATTATTGTATGGTCAACGCTAGACATGCTCATTAGTCATTAGAGGTACTATATAAGCACGTATCAGAATAGTTAAGGGTGTCTACATACATTTTGCTTTTTATATAATAAATTATTTTCTTGTATCTCCTCGTTAAGTCCAAAGAGAAAAATTCTCAAACTATCGAAGGAATAGATAATCTAATGGAAGCTTCCTATCATGGTATGATAGAAGAAGTGTGTGTAATGCTGGTAGACGATGACATCAAATTTGTTACTAAGCTGACTGATTTGTTAAAGTCGCATAACTATAAAGGTAATATTTCTAAATATATATATATATATAGCAAATGTATAACCTTTGGTCTTTGATAAACAAGATTTTCTGTAATTTTCTTTTCATAAGAGATTTAATTGATATGATGCTTGTTATCTCATTTGCAATTTTAACACCGATCTCTTTTTAAATTTTATTTATACATTTTGTAAATCTTGAATTTCTCTTTTTCTTGTTGTCATAACACTATTTCTGTGCTTGTATATGTTGTTTTCCTTGCCCATTAAATGTGTTTTGTGCGGCTATAAAAAATCAAATTAGCTTCTCTATTTTTGGTTCTTGCTATAAGCATATCATAGACTCGATTAGCTTTCCCACATAGATGTAGTGTATGATTTTTCGAAGAGGCGGATGTACTTTTAGGGATACAATTTCATGTTAATTTAATTTATTTAATCAACTTACATTAAGTTTTACACTTGATCTTTTGTAGAAAGAGGGGTGGGGGGTGGGGGCACTTTCTGTGTCAATTGGTTTGGAGTGACATAGAGTAGGAGAAAAATAAGTCATTTTCTCAAAAACAATTTTTTTAAGGCGTAGATCTTTATTTTTTATCAATCTATCTATCGTTTTAGTAATTATAATTTGCGGCGGCTCAAGATTAGGGAAATAAGAGGAAAAAGCAAGAGCAAAAAAAAAGGGCTTGATAAGAACTGATCTGGCTATTATTATTATTGACCTTGAGATAACTTTTCTTTTTGTCTTTTTTTTTTTTTTGGATGTAGACCAAAAAAAAAAAAAAGAAAGATCTGATATTAATAAAATAAAAATATTTTCCTTCCTTTTTTTGTTCAAAAGAAATTGTATCTTTTTAAAACAATGCACTAATATATTTTATTATGCACATGTTATTTCATCCTTTTGACAACGGGCACACCTTGAAGTTTAGTATATTTTAATTTTCTTTTTCTTTTTCCTTAATTTGAAATGGAAACAATTTGAACTAGTTTACCGATTACTTGTAAATTTTTTTTTGTCTCGACCTTAATTGTCATTCAATTAATTTCTCTACTTTAACTTGTGAATACAATAGAAAATTTTGCAGAGTATTTAAAAGGATAAGTAAATGCTATCTTACATGTATCTTAAAATGGTGATTCTCTTGAATTATTTCATTCTGCAAAAAAGATATATAGCTGATACTTTTTTGTATAGTTAGGTCTATTTTATTCTTTCCCTCTTTTTTGGGTTGGATTTCTTAATTATTTTTTTTAGTACTCATTGTTTGTTCCATCTCCCATTTGTGTTAAATTATTTGGATTTGAATTTCCTTGCTATTTAGTTGGAGTAGATTCTTTAACAATATATTCTTATATGATTTTTTTTCTATTCTCTAATTCAATTATTTATTCTAAATAATATTGTATACAACTTTATTATGTGAATATGTCGAGGATTTCTCACAATGATTATAATATAAGTTGATCAATATGTACAATTTTATAAACTAAAGTGTTGCAATATAACCTAAACATTTATAAATTAATTTGTCTATGAAAAATTAGTAATCTACATGATAATTTTGTATATAATTTTCTTCACTAACTTTAAAAGAAAATTGATACAGTTACGACGGCCAATATGACTTCAACAACAATGTTAATGCTCGCCAAAGAAAAGCAAAAAATTGATATAATGATACTCAATGTCCATTCATCGAACCTGCTTTCTTTTGACCTCTTAGCTCAAGCTGTGGCTTTGGATATAATTTCACTCGGTAAGTATATATTCTACTCTTCCATTTACTACGTCTACTATAGATAAAATCAGTCATTTAAATTTATACACTACAAAAGAATTGGCTATAAAATTTATTGTCCATGGGCGGGCCGGGCCGCCCATCATTGATCAAGGGGTGTCAAGCGATATCCCTTCGCCAGGAAATTACATTGTATATAGATGTTAAATTTTGATTTAATAAATATATATACAAGTATTGACACCTTCTGAAACAAGTTGAAGGTTTAGTCTACTGGATAAGGGGTTGCAAAAATTCTATGAGATTGTGTGTTCAATCCTTAATAGCCTTGTTATAATTTTTTATTACTACAACCATTAACACCCTTAATGAAAATTCTGGTTTCGCCACTATATATTAATGTCAATTTATCGTTATGTAGTTCATAGCTTCTTAGGATGGTTTAGGATTAACAACCAATATGACTGTCAATTTATCGTTATGTAGTTCATAGCTAAATAGGATGGTTTAGGATTAACAGTGACTTTTATTGTTTAACAACATAAATTACATTTTCTAATTAATATTCTTTAGTATATGATAAACAATTATATTATAATGTTACTATTATATTGAATAAGATTCAGTATATAAGTGAGAAATTAACTATTCACACAATGTATAATTTAAGTTAATTCTAATTGATGACTTCTCGGAATAATTTTATAGTTGTATGTGATGAATTTGATGAAGTCGTAGCAAAGAAGACTTTAGAAAAGGGAGCATATCTTTACCTTAAGAAGCCATTTGACGAGAATCTTGTGAAATACTTGTGGCAATTCGTATTGAGGAAAAGAATAGAAAAGGAGAAAGCGAAAGAAGGATCGAAAATACATAGAGATCAGATGAAGATTGCTGATATTAGTGATAATGATATGGTTGGAGAAAATGAAGAACAATTCGGAAAGAAGAAAGATGTGTCTAATAGTGAGATTGTTAGGCGAAAGGACTACACAGAATGGACTGACAATCTTCATTCCAAATTTATGGAAGCTGTAAAACAACTTGGGGAAGGACGTAAGTGCACTTCACTATCAATTAAATATCTTGACAATTCATTTATATGAAACGATATGCACAGTGAAAATTCATACTTATTGCTGACATCAACTTGTTTGGAATAAAAACTTAGTGATTGTTGTATTTACATGTATCTCAGCTTGAATTAAATTAAACTTACATTTCTTAAGGAACATGTAGGATGTTATCCCAAGGAGATTCTTTATGTGATGAATTCGCCTGGCCTTACTAGGATGCAAGTTGCCAGCCACCTTCAGGTATATCTTAAAACAATTAAGGGGTAAATTATGTATCATTTGTGCTTGTGGTAAGGATAAAGCTATTTTGCATTAAAAAATCAAATGAAATTATAACGTTATTTTCTCGTATTTGATTATAAGAAAATGTTTTGCTTGGACAATTTTTTTCATCAAATACTTCTGTGAGAATTTTTTTGTACAACTATCTTAATTTTAATTTTCTATAAAAAAAATAGAATTTTTTTTTAATTATATTTCACTTTTGTCAGTAAATATTTTGACATTGTTATCAATCTTTACTACTCGAAAGTCTTATAAAAAACTCACTCATTAAAGAGGAATGATAGAAGTTAATTATTTATTGTTAATTTCTACTATTTCGTATTTCAATGGAATTATTTTATAATCAATATTTAATTCATAATAGTTAAAAAGATTTTTATCATTCACCAACTACCAAACACCAAAAATATTTTCTTAATTATAAATGACTTCGATCGTTTTCAAACACACTAAATTACAATGAGTTTAGATGATAAATATAATCATGGTCTACTCTTTTTTCATTATTTTCTTATAATACCTCTCAGAAATGTCGTCGCAACAAATGGAGATCTCCAAAAGAGCGAAAAAATATTCGTCACCCATCAGGCCAAGGATCCTCAAGTGTTTCTCATGAACCAAAAAGTAGCTTTCGAAAATTTGGAACAATGCCTTATCTTCAAGCAAATGTACCAAATCAGCAACGTAACCAAGATCAAACCCAAAGAGGCCCAGAGTTTTCATTGCCAACTCTGAATATCAATAATATATTTGATCAAGGAGAGAGTTCAATTCAACAACAACTCTACCACCCACAACTTCAGGTTCAATCCCATTACCTTGACATTGGCAATCCATTTTCATTTGCTCAAAATAATATTGGTGGTGAGCTAAAACAACAACATACTCCATTTTTTGGAATGTTGGGTTCACAAGAACTACAAGATCCAATTATGATCAGAAACACTCATTATAGGCCTAATTCAGTGCTTAACAGTGAAGATCATCATTCTGAAAAAGATTATAACTTTGATCTCAATGTGGCCAAAGGAGCAACAATAGTGTCTGGTACAGACATTGGAAATACAACCATTAATGACTACAACTTGAATGTAAATGTTAACAATGTGACAACATATTCAAGTACCGCAGTGATGCCTAATACTTATGTTGGGAATGTTACTATTAATGAATTGAGAGCAAATTTCCAGTAATATGTTCGTGAACAAAACATGTCTGATCCAAGAAATATTGTTACGGCATCATATGAGAATTTTGCTGAAGGAAGTAATTCATGTGTGAAGGAAAAATGTGATGTAAATTTCAATTTTAATAATGTGGATTATCTTTTTCAGAATCTTGGACCTTCGGGTGCTAACCTACCTAATGAACAAGGTAGTGAGTTTGATCAAGTTTACTCTGATGAACAGGTTAGTGCTTCTACCTAATTTGATATTTCATGTTTGATTATTGGTATTAGCTATAATTCGTAAAAAAATAAATTATTCTTTGGTATTATATATTCATATCAGACGCGAGATTAAATTTCATTTTTCCTATTTTTGGTTTGGACTATAATCTCGAATATACTTGCATGTTCCAATCAAACGAGCCCTTTGCAAATCAGATAGAGTTTTGAAGGATTTTTTTCAATATTAAAAAAGGGCTGATGCATATATTTGAAATAGTCATTTAACTCCTTTGGTAAAATAAATAAATTCCCATAGTGATATCTTTTTAAAACTTAATACTAGCTTATTATCTCTTTCAGAATCTTGGACCTCCGGATGCTAACCTACCTAATGAACAAGATAGTGAGTTTGATCAAGTTTACTCTGACGATTAGGTTAGTGCTTCTACCTAATTTGATATTACGTATATTTCGTGTTTGATTATTGGTATTAGCTATAATTCATGGAAAAATTAAATTATTTTTTTGTATTATATATCTATATTAGACGCGAGATTAAATTTTATTTTTTATATTTTTGGTTTGGACTATAATCTCTAATATACTTGCATGTTCAGAATCAAAGGAGCCCTTTGCAAATCAGATAGAGTTCTGAATGAATTTTTTCAGTATTATAAAAAGTCTGATACATATATTTGAAGTAGTCATTTAACTCCTTTGGTAAAAAAAGTTTCCCATGGTAATATCTTTTTAAAACTTAATACTAACTTATTTCTTTTTAAAATATTTTTCATAACAGTCATAATCTCATCTAAATTTTACTTTAAATCTACATATGTAGGTGGCAGGGACATCGAGCGTCCAGTTTCCAGGAATAGAAAATCATTAATATGATGATCCAATTATATTGAGGCTATAAGTGACAACTCTCATTAGGGCTCTTTGTAGTGACAAAGTTGTTCTCTCAAGTGAAATTACTTTTGTTTAGTTCTTAATTTGGGATTATTGTTTTGTTTAGTATGAAACTCATTTATCCTATCATTATATAACCTTTTGGTTGACTGATGATATATCAATCATATATGGGATCGATTATTTGTGGGACTAATTATATTGCATCTCAATTTAGCATAATATTTTATGTATCCTTAACATATATGGGATACACTTTTATTAGTGTGCTCATAAATATTGGCTTTCAGGTAAGGATTTTCTTCATATTTTTTTCCTGATCATGGCAGCGAGTTTGGTGAAAATTATTCTAATTATCCGGTTAATGCTTCTATCTAACTTTGCAATTGCAAGGCTATCTACTCTTTATTTATTCTATATATGTGTTTGATATGATGAAAATTGTTTTTCAAATAAGTAGTATTTTCTGAGAACTTATTGAATGGCTTGCACAACGACATATATTCATTAGATTTGATAGGTATGATGATTATGTATTAGTGATGTGAATAAATATATTAATTGACTACTCTACAATGGTATACAATACCAATTTAGAGTATTAATTGAATAACTCTTTCGCTTTATTCGTTAAACCATCATTACTGTCCATAGTTTCTGCAGTAGACAAATGATTGCGATTAAATGAAAATAATTTCTTACGTTGTCTTCTTCTTCTTCTTCCTCCAAATGTTCAGCATTTCACTTCATCTAAGCAGAACAATGTCTCTAAACAAAGAAAGTCATCTAGAACAAAGGCTTTAGAGGGTAAAAACCCAATAGAATACAAAGGGGTGTTTAGGATACATGAGAGATTGAGTATCGTTGGGTTTTTAGAAAAGAACTTGAAGAATAATGAGAGGAAAATATTGTAATGAGGTCAAATAGAATTCTTTTATTTTTCTTTCTACATTTATAAGAACAAAAATAGTAAAAAGGTAATGATAAACTAGCCTAGAATACCTCAGAAAAATATATCTTAACAAACTAATCATATCATATTATTACCCTTATATATAAGCCAACAAGATGGAGTACCAACACAGCTCTAGTATCAAAAATTGTACTGTACCATTAAGCCCTATTCAATATTGAATAAACACGTATGCATGCTTTTGGTTTTCAATTATTTGCTATGGCTGTTTCATACTTTTCGATTTTTCATTCTCATTCCCACTCTTGGCGGAGAAGTCGAAAAAGTGACTTAGAAATGGAGGTATTACATTTTTGGAGAGGAAGAGGAAATTGATGGAAAATTAGTGAAGAGTGATTCCAGTCCCTAACTGGAACATCAATTTGGTGATGAAATTTCTCATTTGACTGTCGAAATTGGAGGTAATCTTTCAGTCTAATCGTAAATTTCTGTGTTTCCCTTTCAGTTTTTGGGATTGATAATTTTTTCCCGAGATATCGATTTCTTATTTATCAAAGTCAAAATTATCTTTTATTTTTATGTGTTTTTGATTTGGGAATTGGAAAAGTTTACAGGAAGCTCGTCATTATGAACTGAATGCAACACGAAAGAAAGAGAATTGAATAAAATCAGCAGAAATCTTGTGAGCATTTGACTCTCTTTCTTTTAAAAGATTTTTCACATACGTGTACTCATTCACTATTTTGTCTCAATTTCTTAGGTGTAGAATGTGTTACGAAGAATTCAGTGAGTATACAGAAAGGCTCTATTGAAAAAAAGGTTAGTACTATATATATCTGATAATTTCATTTTTGAAGATTTCCCTCCACTTTATTCTCCGCAATTTTATCCTATTGATAAGTTGAAGATTTGACAACATTTTTCTCTTTTTTTTTTTGATTCATTATTTTCTGTCTTTTACACATTCTCAGCTTATTTAACTAATTTTTGATCGATTAGAATCTGTTTCGTTCATTTGCATTCTCGATTTAGTTAAGTTATATTCAATTAATATGCATTTCTCAATGTTATGTGTTAACCTCAGATGCAACAAAAATATTGAAAATCGGAAGCACAGTACAAACATTGGTCCTAATTGAGAAAGGAAGAGTAAGAAAAAGGGCTATCAGAAAACAGCCAAATGATTTCTAGTTGTACATTAATTAGGTGACGACCAATAATGAACATCTACTGCAATGTTTCTTTTAATGAAGTAATAGATTTTATAAAATGGGCATCATGAAGATGCAATTAGACCAATATTGAACATCTATTACAGATTTTTATATAGCTTTTAATTGGGTAGCAAGCTTGCATCTCTTCTCCTGGTTCCATAGAGATACAAGTGTGCAATGTGAGCTCTTAGGACAAAGCTTATATGAGCATTTTTTTGTGTCTTTATGCTCGACTCACTAACTAAGATTGTGCATATACGAGTTCACCACACCTGTTTTGTTGAACCTATATCCTGATTCACAGGTACATCGAGTTTATTGTTAACTTGTTCCTCATAAGACTAGAAAAAGAGCACTTGCTTGATCAGATTTCTCTTCAAGTGTTATAGCAGCTGCATCACAAGTTTGATGAAACTTTTCAAAAATGATTGAATCCGCCAATTTTCTTTATTTGTTTCTAAAGTAAAGGCTGCAAAACTTACCCGACCTGAAGGAGAAGTGAGTTTCTTTTCTGAAATATCATTATATGTTCACATAGGAGAAGTAAACTATTGATGGTTGACTTGTGATTTGACAAATAGTTGGTGATAGTTCATAGTTCAGTGATGAAATTCAAATATCGAATACTTAAGCTGTGATTTTGACCATTGACTGTTTGTTTCTCATTTATTGCACAATGATTGTTTGGTAGTTCCCTATTAATGAAATAATAGTGTATATGAACTTGCAGGAATTTTATTGTGAATTATAATCTTCCAAACTACTTATTTTGGCATCTCCGGGAGGTGATGGATAGATGTGAAAAAGGAAAGTTGGTGTATGACTCATGTTGGATGGAATTATCAATATTACAAACGCTTGCAAAACACTTTCAAAGTTATGCATTTATATTTATTTTTCACAATTATATCAAGTAAAAACATCTTTTGCTAAGTTCTTTTGGCAGAGTCCATGGAAACATGCCTTCGATTTAGATTGTGTCATGAGTGGGTCTCTTTGCTTACTGTAAGGTGCATATCCCGTTTCTCCATTTGTACGAGTACATTATTTTTTGTAGAACAATAATAACAATCAATACCATAGATCCATAACTATAAATTGCTTATTGAAAATATAGCAATAACAAAAAAGGCAAGATTATTCTTACCTCTTCCTTGCCAACTTCTACATACATCTCCCTTATTTGATTCATGTAATTGTAGCCAAGGTCAGAAACAAATGTACAAAGAACTTGGAGAACTTGACAATACTCTTATTGTTATAAACTCTATTCTTCCCCCTATTACAAGTTCGATAACACTACAAGCAAGAGCAATTTTGTATGATCATTTGAAGAAAATAAAAGATGTAGCTTTTGAACTCTGCATAAAGGATTTGTTTTTATCATTCCAATGCTTCTATGAAAATTTTCTTACTAGGAGCACAGAGCACAAATTATTGTATCACTGCACACACTAAATCTCCATCCAAAGAAATAATAGTAATGAGAATCTTAGATGAATTGCCAATTTTCTATTCTTTGAAAAGTCTAATAATTCAAGTATTTAAGAATTTTAACAAGTTTATCCTCTCTTAAAATTTTGTTGAGGACTGTTTTAACAAAGAAAAGTCTCATTGACACCGGACCTTCTTTAATAATTCTGTTCGAGTATTAAAATGAAGATATTTTTTGGATGTTAATGGAAGTCTTTAACATCCTTGCTGAGTAATTACAGAAAGAAAGAGGCAAGGTATTAAGAATGTATCCAGTGCTACTTCAATCAAGTAAGTTTCACTTTTTCTGGTGATTATTTTTATTTTATTATGTTATATGTGGAATATGGATGAAGAGATTTTATATACACCCTCTTTTTATTTGTAGACATCTTACTATATCCAGCCATTTTTCAGGAGTTTACTCTAACTACTACCATGTCATGGGAGATGAAAACTCACCAAATCTTTGTAGTTCGCCCTTGACTTTGTATTTATATATACTATCACACTCTGTAGAATTTCACATTCTCAAGGATTTGACTCCTTTGTGATTCAAATATGTTTGGTATACTTACTAATTAGTACTGTTGGATATCCTTGCTCACCTATAATTATATTGTTGAGTGAGGCAAGTGACCAAGAAAAACAATCAAATTCCAGAAACAGAACAAGGAGGGAGCAAAACCATGAAAAAGGAAAAATCATTCAAGTTCCAGAAACATAACAAGGAGGAGGCAAAATCATGAAAAATGATTGATTTCAGATTCTCTAATTTTCAAGACTTAAGGTACAATTTCACATACCTTTTTCAGGCTTTTAAAACTGTAGGTCTCTTTTTCTTCAAAACAAACCATAGTGTTCTATTTTGAATGGTGTTGTAGTAGTTATTCTTGGATAGAAGTTGCAGTTTTAGTATTAGATACAAAAAGTTTAAAATACTTCACGTGTAGATTCGACTTTTATGAGTGATCTAAATTTCTTCTGTTGTTTTTGTATTGTCTGAATTGCAACTTTTGATATGATAGTGGCAAGCAATAACGCGACACCATAGTTTTATCATTTACATAATAATAGCAGTTCTGGGACAGAGAGAATGATCATACAATAAGAGACTAATGATGGTTGGGAATGATTTGGTAATATTCATTCCCTTAAGGAAGCATTATGTGTGATTTTGACACACATAATATCTAATGAAGAAGGTTTTACATATTATGTGATTATGCATGTGGGATAGGCTTTGCTTAAAAAAATTGTCGTTCAACTTTTAATTTATTGAATTGAAAATCTCAAGTGAAGAGTAGTAAACTTAAATGAAAGGATACAAACATAGCTATAACATGCTTTTATCTCTGTCATACACTCAAATTATTAATGTTAGAGGTAAGGCTAATGTCTAAGCGGGTCTAACAGATTCATGTACTCCGTTCCTCTATATCATCGTTTTTAGTTTTACTTAGTTGTCTATTGTCGTTTTATTAGATTCAGAAGCAACTAGGTCTATGTGCAATAATTTAGATACCATCTTTATTGAGCTTAGTAAATCAAATAGCATACTAAAAATATATGATCTTTTGGAGGATAAGAAAATAAATTTGTCCATAATATCTTAAGACTGCTTCATGTTAAGGATAGTCAAATAGGAAATAATGTGATTGAGATAACGCATGTAATTTTATTTTTCCCTCTTTTTTTTGTTAAGATAAATGGAAGTCCAGAGATAAATTCTTCCCTCCATATATCATTTTACTTGTCACCTAAAAATACATCACTTTCTTATGAATTTATCTTGAGTAGAGATTTTGGCTCAATTTTGCTTAAACTCCAGCAAATGTGTACCTTTATAAGCTGTTTGTAGTGTAGATAAGAACATGCATAGCAAGTCAAGTCGGTAAAGATGGAAGTTGGGTTTTAAAAGAACTACTTAATTAGCTTCTATTTTTATCACCTTGATATAAATATGCAGTTTGCGCAAATAAAAGTTGATAGACTTAACAAGAACTTGTGTGCTGCTTATTTTTGGTGTGTGCACTTTCCAATAGTTTGCAGGGAATAACAAATGGTAATGTCTGGGCACAGAAGAGTAGATATGTAGAAAATGTTGGAAAGTTGATGCTCTCCATAGTACATTAGATAGTCCAGATATTGACTCATTACTAGAATTTGAATGATAGTTCAGATGTTGGTTGACACATTAATAGTAATGTCTGTAAATGCAAAATGTTTCCAACAACTTTGAGCATTCTCCCTTTCTTATTTTTTTATTATTTCCTTTGGGTGTAAATTTGAGTCAATATTTTATGTACTCTACCTTATCAATGATTTTGGAGATGCTTGAGTGGATAAATTTTATTTCCATACTTGATCATCCCTTTCGTTAATACAAATACAGAACTTGATTAAATTGTTTCTTTGGGTTAAAAATAGCTGAATAATTTTCAGTACTTTATTATTTATCGAGAGCAAATCAACTATGTTGGACCCGTGCCCGTGCTAAGCACGGCCATGCCGTTCTAGTATATTTTATATATAAAAGAGAACTTTAGGTCAGTCTACGTGGTACCACCACAAACCAAAATTTCCTTTTAATTTATTTATTTACAAAACTAGTCTTCCCCTTTCATGAAAAGTTGTGACTTTTATGAAACGTTGCGACTTTAATGAAGAGTTGCGACTTTTATGAAATGTTGTGACTTTTATGAAAAGTTGCAACTTTTATGAAAAGTTGCAACTTTTATGAAAAGTTGCGACTTTAATGAAAAGTGTGACTTTAATGAAGAGTTGCGACTTTTATGAAAAATTGCGACTTTTATGAAAGGTTGTGACCTTTCCGAAAGGTTGCAACTTTTCCAAATAGTTGTAACCTTTCTGATAAGGCACAATAAATATTTGTTTACACTACCCTTTGTTGTCTATAAATAGAGAAATTTCCTCTCATTTTAAAACAACGAAAATAAACCTATTCTCCTTCTTCTTCACAATTAAATATTTGTGTACTTTGCTTATGTTGAGTAGCTCACTGACACCATTGCTTATGTTACAAATTCTGGTATGTAGTTTTACAGTCATTAATTTATACTTATGTTATTAAGGATAAATGATAAGATGTAATAATTTTCATTTTTCTTTACATTATTAATGTTTGTTACTCCCTCTGTCTCTAATTACTTGTCCACTTTTTCTTTTATAATTGTCCCTAATTACTTGTCCATTTTGACAAATCAAGAAAGGACAAATTCTTTTTACCTATTATGCCTCAATTAAATTACTAATTATTTTTAAAAATGTAGAACTTTTCATCCATTTCATAATTAATAGGGGTAAAATGGTAAATTCATTATGTCATTAATTATTTTCTTAATAAGTGTGCCAATTTAAAAGTGGACAAGTAATTAGGGATAGAGGGAGTACTAGGTAGTCTTGTGTGTAAGATAATATAGTGTTTTAATTTTAATGACCGATAGGTTTTAAGTATTATTTTATAAATTCTATGATAGGAAATTTTCGCGCGGATAATTTTACTAGTCATTAATAAATAGAAAAACCTAGCTAACCAACTATTAACTAGGATGTATTCAAAAATTAAAGTATAAAAATAAAAATATTGCAATCCAAAAGCATAATTCTAACCGTCCTTCTTGCTTGTGGAGCGACAGATTCTAGACTTGGTTGGAATTGACCACATGAACAAATATTTCAATTCATCTTTGGTCTTGTATTTACCTTGATCCACATCTTCAATTTGTAGCTCTTGATTATCAACAAAAAATGTCTTGTGTTAATCTTATCATTGGATTAAATGGGAAATTTTTACCTTTCATTTTAACTCGTAAAATCTCATGTTTAGTGGAATCAAAGATTCGACAATAGTTATCTTCAAATAAAAAGTTAAACCTTTTCTCGATTAGCTGACCAACATCAACAAACTTTAATCAATATCAGACTCATAGATAACACTAATTTTATTCTTGAGCTTGTTTTGATTGCAATAGTCCCTTTTCCTTTTGTAGGTATATAGTACCACTCTCAATTGTAACTTTCTTATTTTTGGAGCTTATCATTGGAAAATTGTTGTGCTTAATTCTAACCAGACCTGACATAGCCTTTAATAATCAAACACTAAGTCAATTCTGCATCAACCTAAGAAGTCACACCTAGGTTCAGCTATGAGAGGTGTGTTGTTATCAAGTTATAGACAGGAGCAGGTTTCTACAATTTCTAATCTAGTTTTGTTACGATCCAAAAATAGACGTGATGACAGTCGTCAAATTCCACCAAGACAATTCAATCTTAAACCCAATAATACGAAAGAAATGCTGAAAGTAAAAACAACAATAACATAGGAACAGAAAAAAATTGTCATTCTAAAATACCTTCAAAACCTGATTATCATGTGTACAAGCCACTAGTATAATAATATAGCATTTTAATAATAAATACAAGTCTCAAAGCCTTTGTTTCTCGAATAGAACAAAAAAAATAAATCAACGAACAAGAGGGATGACAAACAACTACCTCTCAAAATCCTTTGAAAGCCTCGAAGAAAGATGAACAAGAATGATCACACGGGTCCGGAATCGGAACCTACACAAGCATAGAAGCAAGGATTGAGTACCAAACAACACGGTACTCAACAAGAAATTCCCTAAATAAGGTAAACTAAGTTAGAATACGAGTACTCCTTTAGTCCCAATCGAACCACCTCAACTACAACCTACATAGAAATTAACCCAATCTAACAATTTTACAATACACAATTCATAAGGCCTAGCAATCACAATCCAACAGTCACAGTTCAACAACCAACAAGTATCAAGTAGATCAATCAAAAGTATCAATTTCATCAAATTACAATAGTCAAACACCTGCATGAACCATTTCCCATCGGCACAATATCACTAGCCGTAATCATTTCTCTTTGGCTTTATAAAATATCAGTTACTAGAAAAATTTACCTTCGGCACAATATCACTAGTCAAAGCCATTTTCCTTTGGCTTTATATAATATCACTTGCCGGAATCATTATTCTTAGGTACAATATCACTAGCCGGAACCATTTCCCTTCGGCTTTATATAATGTCACTAAACGGAACCCTTTTCCTTCGACAGAATCATCACATGCCTCATCATGGTACACAGAAATCAATGCAAATAATTCATTCCACACCATAAGGAAGAGATAATAACTCAAGAAATTCAAGTCCGCAATAATTAACAAATTAGGGTCCACAACAAGGCAATTCATAAGCACAATTAGGGGTGTACATGACCGGGTTGGTTCGGGTTTTTCAAATATCAAACCAAACCATTTGTGTAAAATTTTTAAATTTATAAAGCAACTCAAACTAATAAAATTCGGGTTTTTCAACCTCGGATTGGTTCGGGTTTTTCAAATACCAAACCAAACCATTGTGTCGAATTTATAAATTTATAAATCAAACCAAACTAATAAACCTCGAATTTTTTCAGATTTTTGGATTTTTTCGGTAAAGTTTGCATACAAACATATAATTAACTTGTGCTCCAAATATTTCTTTAGTCCAACCAAAATACAATTATCTAAGGTGTTTCTTAAAACAATAACACAAAATATGAGATGAGTACTGATGACACAAAAATATTCAATAAAAATAATAATGAAATCATCATATAAAATAAATATTGCAAAGTCATAAT
>JAJOOO010024764.1:0-21032 GCA_029582685.1 Solanum piurae
CTGATCTACGACCACCATCTACGGAGCGTCAATAGACCTACGGTCCGTAGATCACTCCGTAGATGCCCTTTTCTGCATCCCTCTCAGCTGTCTCTTTACTTCCGCGCCTGAACATCTTTCCTGCAAAATATGATAAAAACACATAAAAACCAATACTAAAAGGCCCTAGACACACACAACTTGTAAGTGAAATGTATTAGAAATACCGTAAACTCACGGTATATCAGGTGACAACTTTAAAAGCTGTCATTGCTGAGCTGCAAAAAGATGTAAACCACCTGAAGTCCACCGATGTGTCCATGGTCTTTTGAACAGTGGAAATTCCAGACGTTCCTGAGATGCCTCAGACCACCACTGGATATGGGGATAGAGTGGAGCATACAGCCGATCCTGAGTCAGAAGCAAAGACTGATGAAGAGATGCACGAGGAGACTGAGGGAGCTGCAGATGAAGACCTGACTGAGATGGAAGCAATTATGATAGATGTTGTTGTGCAGGCTTCCTTAGCACCTGTTGCTGGCTTCAGTGGAGCTGGTCCTTCTGGAGTCACTCCGAGCACTGAAGCCCAGACAGATGGAGCTACCGATTAGCCAGGATCACCTCTTTACCTCCCTCTCTGTCTTTCTTTATTTTACATTTCATATTTTGTGTTATTTGCATTTGAGGACAAATTATTTTATTTATGGTGGGGTGAGGCCCACCTTTGTGTGCTATCGATGTTCATATTTTGTTTGTATTTGGGCTATTCTATTTAAAAATTGTGTTTGATATACTGTTTCTGTGGATGTTTGAGCTGATGGCTCCTTTTATTTTAAATGGCAAAATGATCTTGACCCATCCGAAATGAATTATTTTTCCACCTCTCATGTGTTGAATGTGGTTATTCTTTAGCAAAAATTAAGTTTCGGTTCCGATCAATATTGATGACTTGAATAGTGCTCTCAATCGAACAAACATGAATGCGCGGCTACGATGAGGCCAAATGAAGTTGCATAGATAATATGTGAACTCTTTGCATCTCGTTATGACTAGCCTAGTATCAAATTGAGTCTCTTGTGATGATCATTGCACACTAGAGAAAGTGTGGAGTCTTGTTTGACTGTAGTGTCAATGCCTAGTGTGATGAGCTTACTTTGAACCATGCATGATAGATACTAGAATTCGCCCCGTTGGTCCGATCGACTAAGTAAGGCTATCTCTTGATATGATATTAGGCAACTTTAAAGAGTGTGAACCAATTTGATATATACCTCTTTTGTGACCTACCTTGTGTGTGTGAACCGCTTTCGAACACCCCTTGAGCCTTTCCTTTCTTTGGAAGAAACTTTATGAAATCATAACCTTTCTTTATCCATTACCCATAATCCTCATGAAGTTGTGGTTAGTTGAATAGCCAACTTAGGCCAAAAGTCTAAGTTGGGGGTGTGGTGAAAAGATAAGGGCAAGTCAAGAAGTGCAAGGAAAGTTTCTTCTTACCCATGGTTTTGAGAAAAATGGAACCCCTCCAAATAAAAAAAAAAGAGAAAAGAGAAAGAAAAAGAAAAGGAATGAAAAAGAAAGTTGTGGAATAAAGTACAAAAGAAATGGGGTTCCCAAACAATCCATGGAAAGTGAATAACAGGATGACTTATGAGCACTAAAGAGAATGATGAAGGAAAAGGAAAGGAAGTGTTCTGAGAACCACATTTCATGAGGATGAAATTCACTAAGCCTAAATGACCATACCTTTGCACTCAACCCCATTACAAACCTTGAAAAGACCTTTTTGATCTCGAGTGAGCCAAAACAAATGTTGATCGGAAAATACGAGCAAACCTATGGGTGAAAGCATGCATTGTGTTCTTCCTTGTGAGAGTGAGCGTTGCATTTGATTCCAGAACTTTACATGATTAAACCTTTATGTGTGAAATTGGAATCATTCCTTGAGTGAGGGCATTTGAACACTTTGGTTGAGCTTGAACTTGCATTTGAAGAAATTATTGTGAGCATGAGATTCTCTGATATTGGTAAGTCACAACTTGAATATTTGAGTGCACATTTGATCTTTGCATAAGTAACTTGAGTCTTGTTGTGTGCATTCATGATCGAGTCTTGTGTAGCACTGTTCGAGACACCCTTTTTGAACGACTGAACTTGAGTTTGCTTGAGGACAAGCAAAAGTTTAAGTTGGGGTGTTGATGAGTCCACAAATTGGACTCATTTAAGGCTATATTTTGATAGAACTAGTGTCCTCAAATGCATACTTTGTCTCAATATCCGATGAAAACCCTTAAGTTTCAAGTATTTAAAGTTCGAGGGAAAGTATGGACACTACTTAGCAAAAAGGAACAAATGTAGCTGAAAGAACGAAGAGATGAAGATCTTAGATTCACCGAACCCATTCGGTGAGTCGCTAAAAGGACTTATCCTCGCCTTTTGTTCCAGTGTGTTAAGCCCTGAACGAAAGGATCAAATCGGTGGTGAAAAGGAATAGTCGGTGTATCGCCAAGCAGTTCCGCGTAGCTGGACTGTGTTGCCCACTGATCAAAACACGAGATGTTGAAGGCTAACGCAAGACGACGATGACTAGACCAATGGGCGGATCGCCAAGTTGATCGGTGATTTCGACTAACTTCGCCGAGGGATCTTTCACAGCATAGATTTTTGAAAATTTATAAATACTCGTTGAGAATTATTATTCTAGTATCGAATTTTTAGCTTTGAATAGTAATTTTTCAGACTTGGATTCTATTTTTGAGTTCTAAGTTTGGAGAGGGTTTTGAAGAACTTGAAGGTTCAAAAGGTTTCAACTCCAAGAAATTGGACTTGGGTCTTGTGGATTCTTCACTCTTGGTTTGTTTTAAGACTTAAATCTTCATACCCATTTGAATGAAAACTCATATGGTATAAATTTCTATCTCTTTTACATGTCTAGCTAAAACCCCAATTCTTGGGGTGTGATTTTGTGAATATGGGTTAGATTATCGATTGGGTCTTGATTGTTGATGATTTATTTGTTGTTTAGATGTGATTTCATTTAGTAGTTGTGGTGGAACTTAATAAAATTTTAGTTGCAAATACAATTTCACCTTTGTATTTTTGGCTTGCTCGAGAGATAGGTCGTAAAACTAAGACTACTAAATTGATGGTCGGTGGGAGTGGGTCGACATGAGGTTCAACTCGAGAGAGTGAACCCTAGTCCTTTTCCCACACACTCACCTCGGGAGAGTGAGTGGGCTAAGGCGGAGGCTGTTCTTAATGCGGCAAGTGGGTGTCTGAGAGGAACCCATTTGATTCTGGGTAAGTTGCTCGAGAGAGAATTTAACCTCACTATAGTCTAGCCTAGTCACAAATATTCAACACATTTATTGTCAAAAGCATGTACCCAATAGTTTAGTTTTTCCCGTATTCCTATCACATCCCAAGAACCCCATCTCCTTGATTAGTAGTTTTTGCATTTTTGTTGTTTTTGTTTACATGTGAAAAACCCGCATTGATAATTGACGCTTGCATCACCCCTTTGATTTAACATGTTTGTATTCAATAATGTCTTTAGCTATGACTAATTAGAACTTAATTTTATTTTTCTACTAATTCTCAAAACCACTCCCTGTGGGAATGATCCCAACCGTTGGTTGGGTTACTTTACTATTGTACGATCGTAGACACTTGCATTGGAAGTTCTGTCTTGATTACGCAAACATCAGCTATGCACTGCCTATTTGGCTATATCGTTGCCTAAGAGGGTAATGTGGTTTTCTACAGGGACAAGGGGCAACCCATAAAGGCATATAGATTCATTAGGCACCTTCTAGGCTTATAGGGCCCTTCGTAGATGGTCTTGTTTGTTGTTTGTACCTGCCAAGCTTATGGAGGCTGTGCTGGGTTGTTGTTTGATTATTTTTTAATGTTTAAATTCATTAGAAGGTCAGTACGCTTACTTTATTTTTGATTTCCTTACATGATTACTTTATGTATATTATGAAACCTGCTCATTTAGTATGTTGCCTTGAATACTCGGAACATTATTTTGTACTGACGTCCCATTGCCTTGGGGCGCTGCATTCATGCCTGTAGGTCCCAAGAGATGACTCGATAGACCTCCTTAGTAGTACAATTGAGTTCCAGTAGATTGGCTAGCCCCTTTCTTTGGAGTTGCCAAAATTTAAAGGTTTGTTGGATGTTGCTGTATATAGTTTTGGGTAAGTCGGGGCCCTATCCCGACCAATTTCTACTACACCTAGAGGCTTGCAGACTAGTGTTTTGGGTTGTATAGCTACTATATTGTCCATGTTGGGCTGTTTTGTTGGTTTCTAAATTTTGTTGATGGTTTGGTTTATTGTCTTGACACATAACATTTCCTAGCTTTTGTATAGATATCATGGCAGTTATGACAACCCATAAAACATTTACATTTTACTAGATATAATGGTGGCCTCGACGGCCCAATGAGGATTTATGTGCTAGCAATTGTTTTTATATAAATGAACTGTGGGAGTAGTTATATCCATTATAGAGTTGTTGACAGTGGCCTTACTTGCCAAGGGCTTATTTTTCATCTTAAATATACTCGTTTGTTTTCTTAACTATGTGTGGCTTCTATTTGCGATTAGCAAATGGTTAAATAGGGTCAGCTCAAGCCCAAGTTTTGGCATTAGGTGTCGTTATGCCCCTTGAGTTTGGGGCATGAAAAACTTGGTAGCAAAGCAACATCATATCCTATGGAGTCTGCAAGACGTTTCTAGTACAATCTTTTGTATAAATGTGTTGTGCACCACATTTTATAAGTAGGAAGCTACATGGCATGTTAGATTAGTTATCCTTCTTTTGCTCAACTCGTGCTATAGAGTTATGTCTTAGGGATTTAATTTTGGGGCTTATATTTGATTTTATATATGGAGAGATGGCTGACACCAGACATATCTCAACTAGCCATGGGCTAGATGCAGTTGTAGGTGAGGGTACTGGTAAGGTAAACCCGAAGATAGCCCACCATGAGACCTAGGAGGAGACATCTTCTTTGTCCCCCTATAGTTTCTCCACCAACTCAAGAGACTCTCAAGGTTACAGGACCTCCGACACCCCCTGAAGTAACACCTCCAGCTCCTCTTATTCCATCTGATCATGATTTTAAGAGTTTAGTATGTATGTTAGCACAATTAGAAGCTGTGTAGCGCCTGGGTAGTGTGTATGTTAGCACAGTTAGAAGCTGCGTAGATCTAGCCAGTTGCACTAGGATTTTTTGGACCTTCTAAAGGTCTTAAAAGTACAAGGTTGTGTGAGTTTCTAGCCTTGATTCCTCTAGATTTTACATGGATAAATTGTTGGAAGGACCCCAACATTTTGTCGATCAGCTTCATAGGATTTTCAGAGTCATGCATGCCTTAGCGACTGATTAAGTTGAATTAGCATCATTTTGATTGCGTGATGTTCCAGTATTATGGTACGAAAGTAGGGAGAGCTAAAGGGGGGAAGAGGTGCCTCCACTTTCTTGGGGTAGCTTTACCAAAGCTTTCATAGATCACTATTTTCCTCAAGAGATTTAGGATTCCTAGGTCTCTCAGTTCCTAAACCTTTGATAGGGCAGCATGAATGTTTGAGAGTATGGGCTGAGATTTGATTTATTAGCTAGTTATGCCTCAAAATTTGTTGATACAATGAATGACATGGTTCAAAGATTTGTAGGAGGTCTTTATTCAGACTATATTGATTCTTCGACTATCATTGCACTAAATTATAATATTGATATCTCATGAATTCAGACCTTTGCATAAAGCATAAAAGAGCAGCGACATCTGCAGTTTGTAAGGGAGAGGGTTGAGAGAGAGTAGAAGAAGATGGCTAGGCCGACTAGTTCACATAGAGACTTTCAGGGTGGTCCTAGACCTCAATAACCTTGTAGACCTCCACTACACCAGTTCCAAGGTAGTAGACTTGATCATTGGGGACAGTCAGGACCAGGTTAAGGTTTATGAGCATCAAGCTTTGAGCAATAGAAGAGTTTAGGCCATGCTAGTCCCACTGCAATGTGCTATATGCAGTAAGACACATTTCAATAGATGTAGGCAGGGTTCCAAATGTTGTTATTCTTGTGGGCAAGAGGGACATGTTTGGAAGAACTACCCAACTATAGGTCAGGGTGGTATGAGTTAATCTATTGGGTCAGTAATAGGTTCTTCTTCACCAGAATTATCTACGTGGCATGGACGTTAAACTTCAATAAGTAGAGGTAGAGGTAGAGGGGGATCATCTAGTTCTGGTAATGGCAAGAACTATGCATATGCACTAGTTGATCGACAAGACACACAGTCATCACCCAATGTTGTTATTGGTACATTGATTGTTTGTTCTCCTTGTGTTTATGCTTTGATAGATCTAGACTCAACCGTGTCGTATCTTACTCCATTTATTGTGGGGAAGTTGTGTATAGTAGAAATGTCATAACATCAATCTTTTATTATGTCTACACCAGTTGGTGAGTGTATTATTTCCAAGAGATTCTATCGAGGTTGCAGACTAGAAATTATCGGTCTTCAAACCTCTGTAGACCTGGTAGAGTTAGAGATGGTCAATTTGGACCTCATTATGGGTATGGACTGGGTAGCATCTTCTTATGCTAAAGCTAAGTGTTGGACAGAGATTGTTGGATTTCATTCTCTAAGAGAGGCAGTGCGAGAATGGAAATATAATACAACAATGTCGAAAGGTAAGTATATTTCATGTCTTAAGGAAAGGAGGATGATTACTAAGGGTTGTATTTATTATCTTGTTCGAGTTCTAGATATTGATGTAGAACCACCAATTCTCAAGTCTATTCCGGTGGTTACTGATATGTATTTCCAGATTAGCTTCTTGGTATCCAGCCAGAATGAGAAATTGATTTTGCTATCGATATTCTACTAGGTACACAAGCCATATATGTCCCTCCTTATAGAATGGCACCTGCGAAGCTAAAAAAGTTGAACGATCAACTAAAAGATTTACTGGATAAAGACTTTATCAGGCCTAGTGCTTCACCATGGGGTGTATTTGTGAGAAAGAAACATGGCTCACTGAGTATCTCTATCTATTATCGAGACTTGAACAGGGTGAGTATAAGCAATAATCAACTACAAGGTGCTAAGTACTTCTCTAAGATTGATTTGAGATCAGGGTAGCATCAGGTATGAGATCGGGAGGAAGATATTTTGAAGACCGCTTTTCGAACCAAATATGGATATTTTGAGTTTTTAGTATTGCCTTTTGGATTGACCAATGCCCCATTAGTATTTATGTACATAATGAATAGCATATTCATGCCATATCTAGATTTGTTTGTGATTGTGTTTATTGATGATATTTTGGTGTATTCACGTTCAAAAGCTGAGCATGGAGATTATTTGCAAGCAGTATTTTGGGTTCATTAAGATCAGGAAGTTTACTAAAAGTTCTCTAAGTGTGAGTTCTAATTGAGATCTGATGTCTTCTTAGTCCATATTGTATCCGATGCTGGCATTATGGTTGATAGGCAGAATATTGAGACCCTGAAGACTTGGCGTAGACCCACAACTCTCACAGAGGTTCATAGTTTCTTAAGGTTAGCTGGGTACTTTAGAATGTTTGTAGAGTAGTTTTCTTCACTTTCAGCACCACTAACAAAGCTGACTCAAAAAGTAGTTAAGTTTCAGTGGACTGAGGCTTGCAAGCATAGTTTCCAAGAGTTGAAGGACATGTTACATCATCACCAGTCCTAGACTAGAGAAAGGGTTCAGAGGGCAATGCAGTGTACTATGATACTCCATGTATTGGGTTAGGATGTGTTCTAATGTAACATGGTAAGCTGATCACATATGCTTCAAGGCAGTTGAAGAAATATGAGAAGGACTACCCAACTCATGATTTGGAGTTGGATGTAGTTGTACATGCATTGAAGATCTAGAACAACTATCTATATGGTGTTCATGTTGACATTTTCACTTATTAGAAGAGCCTTTAGTATATCTTAATATAGAAGGAATTGAATCTATGACAACGTCTATGGGTTGAGTTACTAAAAGACTACGCCATAGATATTTTATATCATCCTTGGAAGGGGAATGTGGTAGCCGATTCCCTCACTAGATATTCAATGGGTAGTTTATCCTATTTAGGTGTTGAGAGGTGTGAATTAGCTTGAGAAATTCGTCAATAAGCCAGCTTGGGAGTCAAATTATTAGAGGCAAGTGATAGTGGGGTCAGAGTTCAGGCCAAAACCGTATCATTTTTAATCATGGAACTGAAGACACGAAAGCACGAGGATCCATACTTAGAGCATATCAGAGGGAAATACTCGTGATAAAAAGTCTTTAACCTTTGATATAGTAGGAGATGGAGTCCTCATATATAGAGGTCGATGTTGTGTTCCAAATGTTCTAGGGATTAGACAATAGATTATGTCAGAGGCACATCATCCCCGTTATTCTATTCACCCAGGTTTGATGAAGATGTAACATGATATTAAAGAGATCTATTGGTGGAACGAGATGAAGAAGGATATTGTTGGGTTTGTGGCAAACTGTCCTAACTTCCAACAGGTGAGGGTTGAGCACCAGAAACCTGTTGGGCTAGTCCGTGAGATAGTCATTCCTTTATCAAAGTGGGAAGTACTTAATACGTATTTCATTACTAGGTTACCCCGACCGCGATGTAAGTTTGACTCTGTTTGGGTAATTGTTGATAGGCTAACAAAATCAGCCCACTTCTTTCTGATCAAAACTACTTTCATAGTCAAACACTATGTAGGGCTTTATATCTAAGAGATTGTTAGGTTACACATCATCCCAATATATATTATATTGGATATAGGGGCACAATTTACTGCTAACTTTTGGAAGTCTTTCATGAAATGACTGGGAACACATGGTAATCTTAGTACAATGTTCCACCCTCATACAGATGGCCAGGCTAAGGGAACGATTCTAATGCTTAAGGATATTTTATGGGCGCACATGCTAGACTTCAAGGGACGTTGGGATGACCACTTACCTCTTATTGAGTTTGCATATAACAACAATTATTATTCTAGCATTAAGATGGAAAGTTATGAGGCTTTGTACAGTTGGAAATGCAGATCCCCTATTGGCTGGTTAGTGGTAGGTGAGTCAGGGTTGGTTGAACATGATCTGGAACAAAAGACAATGGAGTAGATTAAGCTCATTCAAGAACAATTATTGACTGCTCAAAGTCACCAAAAGTCATACTCAGATGTACGATGAACAAATTTTTGAGTTCTGTGTCGATGATTTGGTATTCTTAAATGTCTCACCTCTGAAGGGTGCTATGTGATTTGTCAAGAATGGAAAGCTTAGTCCAAGATTCATTGGTCCATACCAGATCCTTCATAGGATAGGACGAGTGTCTTATGAGTTAGAGTTGCCTTTAGGACTAGAATTTATGCATCCGTTCTTCCATGTATCGATGCTACGAAAGTACATAAGAGAACCTTCTCAATTTTTCCTAGTTGAGAATGTTCATATAACAAAGGATTTGTCCTATGAGGAAATTCCAGTTGCAATATTAGATCGAAAGGTCTGAAGGTTGAGGACTAGATATTTTGCTTCTGTTAGAGTCTTGTGGAGAAACAAGAATAAGAAAGAGGTGACCTGGAAGCTAAGGATGACATGAGATCCAAATATCCTCACTTGTTTCATACTTTAGGGTGATAGCATATTAGTTTATATCACTGCGCTGAGGTAAGATAACAATTTGGTTTTTATATTGTTGATTATTAAAATTGGTGGTGTTGTTGTAATCTTTTTCTCGCAAACTTATTGCGGAGCTATGATGTTTAATTACTAGTGTCGTCCGATGATATGTCTAGTTTGAAATTCTTTGAATATTAGGTTCCTTGATAGTCACATGTGTAGAGGAGGCTTTGCCAAATTTTTTGAAGCCCTTAAGAACTAACAGTATGACTCAAAATTTTCATTCGAGGACATATGTTTCTAAGGGGGGGGGGGATGTCACACTCACACTTTCAGAATTCTGAATTAACCCTCACCTTCATGGAAGGAGTGATTAATAAATTAATAATGATTTTGTATGTCATATTTTAAGTGTTCTCGGGTCATGTCTCATGTTTTGAAGTTAAGTGGGTTGTAAAATAAAAGTTGGCAAAAGTTATTGTAAATTTTTGTTAAAGTTTTCTCTGAAATTTGGGTTTTCATATGTATCGGTGATTTTATCCTAATATATAAAGTGTTGTGGGTCTCATAAGATATTAAATTGAAGGTCTACGAGTCTAGTTTCTAATTCACCTAACAGTACATTCATACGACTTCAGAATAGAGAGATTTTTTTAATTTTTGGGAGTTGACGCAAGCAGGCACATGAGGTGGGCTAAGGTCAGTGGAAACATGCCAAGGTTGGTGGAAACTTTATTTAATCAGCCTCCTTTATTTTCTTTTTAATTTTCACGTTCCAACAACCAAAAATATAGAGAATTCTCCCAAATCCACAAAAGTGTATTTAGGTCTTACTGATTTCATCTAGCAAGCTTTAGGAAAGTTTCTCTATGTCGCGAGCTCGGTATATTTTTCTTTGTAGATTGTGTGGCGTACCTTTTGTGGTGGTTGTAGCAGTAGGGGATTTATTGTGTTTTGAGGTTTTGAGCTTTATTTCGAGCTTAAGTTCAAGGTAAGATCCTTCATTCAATTATTCTAGCCTTGGTAAGACGGAAATAGAGAGTTGCGACGCAAATCCATATCTTTTGTTAGATTATCATAGTACTTCCCATTCTTGTGTATTTATTGTGGTGCTGCCTTATTGTAGTATCGAGGGTGGGTTATGATCTGAAGTCCATAATCCATTGTAATTCATCGAGAAAGGTATGTTAAGGTTATTCCCTTCATTTGGCATGTTTCCTTAAAGCTTAGGAGCGATATAATATGGTTGTTATCATTGGTGAACTCGTAGTTATAATTGTGAATGGTTGTCTTATTGAGTGGTTATTATAACACCTCGAATTCAAAAAGGATAAAATAATCCAGGTTTTTAGGATCTGGTGCCAAAACCAATGGAGTCACCAAAGACCCGTGATCTGACACACTGCCCGTAGGTAGGCCCGTGGTTAGCCAGTCCAAAGTTTCCAAAAATGTCAAAGTTTCAGTATTTTTATACAATTCACCAGGATTGCCCGTTTTCCTATACACGAGTCATAGGTAGGTCTCATAGGTGAGTCCTAGACTTAGACAAATTTTAGGAACTTGAAAACCACGACTGAGGTTTACGGCCTGTAGGTGGACCCACGGACCATACGTGGGTCTATCATTAGGGGTCCAAAATTTAGTGGTCTCGGATCCCACCCATGGCCGACCAAGACGGTCCGTGGTGTGCCTACGATCTGTAGATCTAGCCATTGGTGAGGTCGACATTTATTTTAATAAGGGGCTTTTGGGTCTTTTCCTAATTATTCTAACCCAATACTATATCGTTTTACCTTCTATTAGAGGCCCTATACAAACATTTTACCCCCAAATTTCCCAAATTGAATTCATTGTACTAAATTACCAAAGTTTATCAAAGTTCTTCCCCAAATATTTTTCTCTCTAAAAGATTGAAGAAGAAGACTAGGGTTTGAAGGTCAAGTCTCAAAATTCACCATTTATTATAAGCTCTTGGTATTAAGTTATGATAGTATTCACCTACAAGGTCCTTTCCTCCATATTAAGGTATTTGTTTGTGTGTTGAGACAGGATAATGAGTATACATGATGGGGATGGTGGACCAATAGAGCACCTCCCAGTAGAAGTGATGAGATTCAGGGATCACATCCTGAACTTCAAGCATCTAGAAGGAGAACCTTTTCATGAGTCATGGCTGAGGTTTAAAACACTATTGATACAATGCCCAACTCATGAAATCCCCGACTTAGTTCTACTGGAATGCTTCAATAGGAGTTTAAATCCTGGAAACATAGAGTTAATCGACCGACTTATGCTAGGTGGTCGTGAGAAATACTCCTATGAAACCGCAACCAAATTCCTTGACTTTGTGCCTAAAACCAACAAGGATACTGAGAAAGACCAGCAATTGATCATTTTGCTGGGTCAAATGGATAACTTGACCCAAAAGGTCGAGGAATTGGAGGTGGTGTCCAAAGAGAAGAGCAAATGTAGACCACCTATTGAGCAGAGAAGATCTATGGACATTGAAAATAAATGTATCGAAGATATGTTATTAACCCTTCTTCAAAATCTAAATGAGAAAGATAGAATGTTAGAGGAGATTAGAAAAAATGTAGAAGTGCTAAATCAGATGAGCAGTTCTCACTCTAGTTCTATCCAACTAATTGAAACTCTCTTGGGTCATGTAATGCCTAATCTCCATCAGGCACAAGATAAGGGGTTGCCAAATGATGATTTGGCTAACCCCAAAAGTGAAATCTAGGTGCTAACCCGCGTCATGCGACGACGTTAACTAAGGCGTTGTTTGGGAGGCAACCCATAACTACTTTAATTTTGTTATTTTTGGAATAAAGGTGTTTTGATTTTGTAGGATTGGTGCATGAAAAGTTTGTGACAAATACAGGATGAATTACTCAAGTCCAATTGGCGAAGGGCCGACAAGATCGGCGACTGCTACAAAGACCGCCGTTTGGGTCCTCACTTTGACTAAGGGTCCTGTAAAACTCATCGAGAAAGATGAAAACTCGGCGGATCGTCGAGTAGCAAAGCAAATCCAACAAATGTTGCGGAATGGGTGAGATTTGGATGGGTTTTATAAAACCACGGGCTTTAACTTTCAACTTTTTTACATACCCCCTCACTCTCGATTCTCGCAAAATCGCACCTACTTAGTATTTTCAGCATTTTTGCAACTTGTAAGTATTTTAGCTGCCTGAGTAGTGCTTGGATCTGTGATAACCTACTGCTTAGCATCACAATCTCGATCTAATCTACCTAAAAGGTTGGCTCTCTAAACCCTGCATTTAATTGTGATATGTATGCTCTCGTTGCAAGTAATTTCATCTTATGTCATGTGATGTGCCTTTCTGATGAATTTAGACTAATCAGTGTGCTAAGGCGAGTTTGCCGAATTATTTGGTGATTCGCCAAATTATCCCATCTTGCCTTTAACTTCATGTTGCTTGCAATCAGTGTTCCGTAACTTCGGTCAGAAATATTGTTCGCCAAAATCAGTCGGCGATTCGCTGATCTTTTCGGCAAGTCCTTCTGTAATTGTGTTTCTCTAACTTGATTTAGTTGTTTTAACTTTTTCGAATTCTTTGCAGAAATGTCTAGATCCAAAGTTTCATGAAGAAGCAAGCCACCTCAAAGTGGAACAAAAAGAATTATAATGAATGAGGATGCAAATACATTCAGAAGAAAAGTTGCTAAACTTTCCACAACTTGCGAAAAAGGAAAGGGCAAACACAAGGCCCTTGAATTATCAGATGCAAGCACTGAACATAATGACTTTTATAGAAGTGACCCCAACCCATCTAAAAGCGAAGGTGTGGGTTCTGATGAGAATGATATGTCAATAGCACAGAGGGTTGAGCGGCGAATTAAGAAGCTGAATGATTCATCCAGGGCCAGGACTCCTCAGCCTACAATTACTACACCTCCAGTTCCAGCGCAGACAATGGTATTAGCACCTCCAGTACAAGGTCCTCAGCCTAAATCAATAAATCGAGTAAAGGCTGAGGGGTTGAGGAAAATTCTAGAAGAAAAGCGTATGTCCATAGACGGGGTTATAGATAGATACCCAGAGATAATAGAGTGTCTGAGATACCATAATTTCCAAATTTTCACCAAACCTCGTGGCCCTTATATTCCAAACTGGGTAAGAGAGTTCTACAGTTCATATAGTGCACAAATTCTACAGTAAAAGCAACTAGAAGCAGCCTTCAAAGAAGTTAGCTATGTGGTTGTCAGAGGCAGGAGAGTGAAGTGTGATAATGAGGAAATCAATGCAGTCTTGGGCATGCCCACAAATATTGGGGATCACTGCCAGTACTTGATCAGAACAATGAAGCTGGATGAGATGAAAGAGTGGTTAGCCCCACTAATTGCAGATGAAACTCCAAAGTGGGCGGCAGAAGGAGTTCCGATTGAAAAGAAAGAACTAAACATAGTCGCAAGGTTCTGGTTCGGTTTTATCAGCAGCACAATTATGCCATCCCAAAATGAGTCGATCCTTCGCCTTGCCAAGGCAGCTTGCCTAGGTTGCATCATAGAGGAGACTCAGATAAACTTGGGTACAATCATTGCTTCAGAGATACTCATGCGTGCAAGACAGAGTCGAACCTCACTTCCATTTCCAGTCTTGATCACAGAATTATGCAAACAAGACCAGGTGCCTCGAGATGTCAAGAAGGATGTATAAGTGATTCCCACAGCCTCTACTAATATCCGAAGGATCGAAGCCGAGTATCTTAAGGATCAGGCAGAAAGGAAAAAGGCAACATCGATGGACCAAGTAAACACGATATCATCGCCTGCAGAGGCACCTCTGTCTACTCCGACCCCTGGGCCTTCAGGTATATCCATTGCCACTGTTACTCTCGCTAATTCTCCAGGTTCTTCTGCTGCAACACGATTGCTAAGACCCACCACTCTTGCTGCTGATTCCCGACTTCTACTCATCCGGGCGTCCCTACTCTAGATGGGACATCTGGCTCTTTCTGCTGATCGTCAAGCTACTCGCCTAGAGGCCTCTATTCCAGGAATGATCCAGATTTCCTTAACTGATGTTGTGACAACTCTGAGCACTACCATTGATGCCCTAGCGGCTAGAATAGCGGTGTGCGAGCACAACCAAGGATCCACAGAGGAGGTGAGGGTTTTAAAAGATGCCATTGCTGAAGTGCAAAAATATATAAACCACATGAAATACACCGATGTGTCTATGGTCTTTGGAATAGTAGAGATTCTAGATATGCTCGAAATGAATGGGGCATACAACTGATCCTGAATCGCAGAAACTAACGATGAGATATTTAAGGAAGTTACAGCGGACGACATAGCCGAGACTGAAGAAATCATGATAGATGTTGTTGTGCAAGATTCATTGGCAAAGTCTCCTGCCGATGGATCCAATGGAGTTGGCTCGTCTGGTGGTCACTCCAAATACTGATGCCCAGATAGATTAAGCGACCTATTAGCCAGGATCCCCTCTTTGCCTTTCTTTATTTTTCTTTTCGGATTATGTGTTAATTGCATTTGAGGACAATTTGCTTTTAATTGTGGTGGGGTGAGGTTCACCTTTTGTGTGCTATCTGTGATTCGTGTTTTGTATATTTGGGTTGTCTGTTTCTTTTTATATATTGCCTTTCGTGGATGTTTGAGCTCATGGCTCATCTTTTTGGTTTTAATGGATTCAAATTCAAATTTTGACCCTTCCGAAAAAAAATTGTTTTTAGAAAATTTTTTGCCACCGCTTGTGTTGTAAGTAGTTGTTCTTTTGCAAAATTTAAGTCTCGGTTCTGATCAATACTGATGACTTGAATAGTGCTCTCAATCGAACGAACATGAATGTGCGGCTACGACGAGACCAAATAAAGTTATAGTGCATCTCGTTGTGATTAGCCATTTCTCAAATTGATTCTCTTACAATGACCATTGCACACTAGCGAAAGTGTGTAGTCTTGTTTGACTTAAGTGTCGATGCCTTGTGTGATGAGCTTACTTTGAACCTTGCATGTATAAACCTAGAATTTGCCCCATTAGTCTGATTGATTCAGTATGGTGTTCTCTTGAGATGATCTTAGGCAACTTGTGAAGAGTGTGAGCCAATTTGACATATACCTTTTTTGTGGCCTACCCGTGAGCGTGTGAAACTCTCTTGAACACTCTTTGAGTCTTACCTTTCTTTGAAAGAACCTTGATGAACCCAAGACCTTACTTGATCTACTACCTATAATCCTCTTAATTTGTGGTTTAGTGAATAGTCAACTTAGGCCAAAAGCCTAAGTTGGGGGTATGGTGAAAAAGGAAAAGGAGAAGTCAAGAAGTGCAAGAAAAGTCTCCCTTAACCCATGGTGTTGCGGAAAAATGGAAACCCTCCATATAAAAAAAAATAATGAAAAATAAAAGTTGTGGAATAGAAGTACAAAATAAATTGGGTTTCCAAGCAATCCATGGAGATGAATAAAAAGATGACTTAGAAGCACTAGAAAAATAATTGATTAAGGAAAAGAAGGGGATGCCTTGAGAATACCACATCTAATGAGGAAAAAGTCACTGAGCCTAAATGACCATACATTTGCACTCAACCCCATTACATGCCTTGAAAAGACCTTTTTGATCTTGAGAAAGCCGAACTGAAAGTCGATTGGAAAATAAGGGCAAACCTATGGGTTAAAACATGCATTGTGTTCCTCTTTTCGAGTGTGAGCGTTGCATCTGATTCCTGATCTTAATTTGATTAGCTCATGTGTGTGAATGTGGAATCATTCTTTGTGTGAGGGAATTTAGACACTTATGTTAAGCTTGAACTTGCATTAGTAGTAAGTATTGCGAGCATGAGAATCGTTGGTAATGGTGTGTCACAACTTCAATCTTTGAGTACACAATTGAATCTCCGCATAGGTAGTTTGAAGTTTTGTCGTGTGCATTCATGATTGAGTCTTGTGTAGTACTATTTGAGACACCTCCTTTTCGAACAACTGAACTTGAGTTTGCTTGAGGACAAGCAAAAGTTTAAGTTGGGGGTGTTTATGAGTCCACAGATCGGACTCATTTAGGGCTTTATTTTAATAGAAATAGTGTCCTCAAATGCTTATTTTATCTTAATATCTGATGAAAATGCTTAAGTTTCAGGTATTTGAAGTTTTAGTGGAAACATGGGCACTTAGGCGCCAAAAAAGGAACAAAAAGGCTGAAAAGAACGAAGAAGTTGAAGCCTGAGCATCACCAAGCATACTTTGCGAATCGTCAAATGGACGCACTCCGCCCTTTGTTCCAGTACGCGAAGCCCTGAAGGAAGTCGATAAAAAAGGTGATTAAAGGAGCAGTCAGCATGTCGCTGAATAGTTCCGCGAATCAGTACTATGTCGCCCAATGACATAGAGCACGCCAATGTCGAAGGATGGTGCAAGACGGCGATGAACTGCACCTAAGGCCCAATCGCCGAGTCGATTGGCAATTCTGACTAATGTCGCTGAATGATCCACTTCAGCACAAGTTTTTGAAAACTATAAATACTCGTTGAGAGTTATAGCTTAAATAAGGAGTTTTAGGATTACAATTTGAGTATCAAATTTCAGACAATATAATTTTTAGTACGATTTTCATTCTACTCTCAAGTTTGTAAGGGTTTGAAGAATTGAAGAAAAAAAGGATTTCACCTCCTTCAATTTGGAAGTGGGTCTCTTGGATTCTTCCTTCTTTGCTCAAATCAAGACTTATTTCTCTATACCCATTTGATTTCAACATCATAGAAGGTATAAATTTCTATCTCTTGATGTGTGGCTAAAAAACCCCATTCTTGGGGTGTGATTTAGCAAATATGTGTTGATATTTTTGTTGGGTCTTGCTTGCTGATAAGTTAGATGTATTTTACTGGTGATTTCACCTAGTGGTTGTGGTTTAATTTAATGGGTTTGTAGTTGCAAATACAAAGACACCTATGTGTTTTCTACTTGCCCGAGAGGGAGGTCGCGAAACCAAGACCACTAGACTGATGGCCTAAGGAGTGGGACGACATGAGGTTCAGCTCGAGAGGTTGAGCCCTAGTCCCATATCCTAACACTCAGCTTGAGAGAGTGAGTGGGGTAAGGCGTAGGCTGGTCTTCATGCGGCAAATGGGTGTCCGAGAGGAACGCATTTGAAACAGGGTAAGTTTCTTGAGAGGGAACTTATTTCCATCTAAAGCTTAGCCTAGTCACTATTATCTTGCAAATTTCCTATCGAAAGCATGTACCCAACCATTTATATCAACTTGTATTGCGGTCACACCCCAAGAACTCTTCCCCATACTTGATTTTCTTGTTAATTTTGTTGTTTTTACTTACTTGTGACAAAACCCACAAATTGATATTTGACACTTTTGTGTCCCCCCTTCGATTTACAATATTTTTAATCGTTAATTTCTTTAGCCACGACTAGTTAGAACTAAAATTTATTTTTCTATTAATTCTCAAAATCGCTCCCTTGGGACATGACCCCAACCCTTGGTTGGGTTACTATATTATCGACGATCGTAGACACTCAAACCGTAGTTAGTATCGTTGGTCAAGATAAGCATCAAGCACCGCCAAGCATACTTGGCGAATCGCCAAAGGGACACACTCCGCCCTTTGTTCCAGTACGCAAAGCCCTGAAGGAAGTGGATCAAAAAGCGATTAAAGAAGCAGTCGGCGCCTTGCCGATTAGTTCCACGAAGCAGAAGTATACCACCCAATGATCCAGAACGCACAAATGATGAAGGAAAAGTACAAAAGGCGATGAACTAGAAGAAGGGTGAATCGCCGAGTCATTCGGCGCTCGAGACTAACCTCGCCGAGCGATCTGCTAGCACAATTTATGAAGTCTATAAATACTAAACTCTTTACTAGTTTAGGCATCCTGAATATTATTGTAATTTTTTTTACTTTAGCTTGAATATTTTCTCTCAAGTTTGGAGAGGATTTTTTGGAGGATTTAAAGAGGAAAGGAGTTCATCTTCCTTGAATTAGAAGTGGGTCTTCCCTATTCTTCTTTCATTGCTTAAATCAAGACTTATTTTTCTTATACCCACTTGAATTTCAACATCATGTTAGGTATAATTTCTTATTTCTTGATGTGTGGCTAAAAAATTCTTGGGGTGTGATTTAGCAAATATGTGTTGATATTATTGTTGGGTCTTGCTTGTTGATAGGTTAGATGTATTTTAATGTTGATTTCACCTAGTGGTTGTGGTTTAATTTAATGAGTTTGTAGTTGCAAATACAAAGCCACCCATGTGTTTTTGGCTTACCCGAGAGGGAGGTTGCGAAACCAAGACCGCTAGACTGATGGCCTAAGGAGTGGGTCAATATGAGGTTCAGCCCGAGAGGGTGAGCCCTAGTCTCATATCCTAACACTCAGCTCGAGAGAGTGAGTGGGGTAAGGCGTAGGCTGGCCTTTATGCGGCAAAAGGGTGTCCGAGAGGAACACATTTGAAACGGGAGTCACTATTATCTTGCAAATTTCCTATCGAAAGCATGTACCCAACTATTTATCTCAACTTGTATTGCGATCACACCCCAATAACGCTTCCTCGTACTGGATTTCCCTTATATTTTACTATTTTTTTATTTGATTTTGTGACAAAACCCCATCGATATTTGACGCTTTTGTGTCACCAATCGAATTTACTTTGTTTTATTCGCAAATTGCTCAAACTATAGCTAATTAGAATAAAATTTTAGTTTAACTACTATTTTCACTACCACTCCCTTCGGACACGACCCCAACCCTTGGTTGTATTACTCTATTATTGCACGATTCGTAGACACTCGTACTGGAAGTTGTGTCATTGATTACGAAATTGAAATCATCAATACCCTATAAATTGAGGAATCAAAACTGAAGAAAATAAATAGGGAGGTGAAAAGAGCTAGAACCGGTGATGGGAATTTCTCCAATACTAGGTCTGATGGCAAGGTTGACAAAACTTCAAACAAAGGTTTTCCAACCAAGGTTCTTCAAATACTACTCCAAGGGTCAACAAGGATAGGGTGCCTAACCCTAAACCTCAAGGAGGTAATAGTGGTGGTTCTTATATGAATATGCCTAATTGTGAAAAATGTGGGAAAAATCATGATGGTAAGTGCCTAGCCGACACCAATGTTTGTTATGGTTGTGGTAAGGTTGGTCATAAATTAAAGAATTTCCCAACACTTACGGCCAAGGGTAGAGAAGGCAACCAAGCTCCTCCAAGCGGTTCAAACTCCAATGCTCAAAATAAAAATCGCTTTTATGCTCTTCGATCCCGAGATTACCAAGAGAGCTCCTCAGATGTGGTGACCGGTATGTTAAAAGTCTTTTCTATTGATGTTTATGCCTTGTTAGATCCCGGTGCTACTTTGTCCTTTGTGACACCTTTAGTGGCCATGAAGTTTGAAATACTCCCCGAAGTGTTATTAGAGATTTTTTCGGTCTCTACCCCAGTTGGTGATTCCGTGGTGGCTAGAAAAGTTTATAAAAGTTGTCCCATAGAGTTACTTTGGTGGATTTTGTGGAATTAGACATGTTAGACTTTGATGTGATTTTGGGTATGGATTGGTTGCATGCATGTTAAGCCTCCATTGATTATAGGACTAGGGTGGTTAGGTTCCAATTTCCAAATGAGCCTATCTTAGAATGGAAAGGGGAAAATTCTATGCTTAGAGGTTGTAACACCTTGGAAATTTCTATGGCCTAGGTTAGAGCCTCACCTTATGAATAATGACTTAAAAATAGTTAAAATGAGGTTTCTAAACCTAAATTAATGTAATTGACTTAGTTTGGAAGAGTAAAAGTCTAAACGTCAAGAAACGACCAAGACGTCCGGAAACTAGAGAAGAATGTGTCCTAGCGTGTCCTTAAGTTTTGGGCAGGTTTGGGAGTGTTATATGATGGTTTAATCTTGTAAAAAGGTTTAAATATGGTAAATATATGTTTATAGGGTCAATACGTTCGAATACGACGCCCCGGGGCCACCCTAAGGGGCCCCGAGGAGGACCCCAACCCTGGCCAAGCAAGCTGCCAAGACAGCTTGCAAATTGCTCTTGGAAGGAACAAGGGCGCGTCACGAACTTGCTCCCCCCAGGAGAAAAAAAAATTTTCGCGACACGGTCGTGTCGCGGACTCTACTGTCTCAAAATTTAATTCCAAATATCTTCTGGGAACAGCTCCGCGTCGCGGACTTGTTCCGCGACGAAAATTCAGAAATTCAGAAATTCAGAAATCAACTTTTATTTCATTAAAGAGTCCAACTAAGTGAGGGGTGTTTTAGGTACTTTAGGGGACGTGTATATAATGATTTTTAAGTCAATTTACCTCACTTTTATCACTCAAACACAAAACCCCAAAGATCTAAACATAAAGTTCCTCCTTCTCTCTACTCTCTCTCTTCCCAAGAACTCCATT
>JAJOOO010024765.1:0-31941 GCA_029582685.1 Solanum piurae
CCCCTTCCCCCCCCCCCCCCCCCCTTCATTTGACTTATAAGATAAGAGTTTTTCATTTTGAAAAAAAGGATAGATGGAGGGGACAAAACTTAGCACAAAGTATGGGATACAATAAAAGAATCATTAGGGCCCAAGATGTGAAACTTAACTTTCCTTATTGTGTCAGTAATGGTTAGGGCACATATCTACTCTTCTATCAACCTTTAATTTGATGTTGCTTCCTTTGTGCTTTTGCAGCACATATGATATATACCCCTTTATGAAGTGGGGTATGTGTACTAAAGATAGTCCCTACTAATACACCCACTTGAGAGGGAGATATGAGGGATACCGTTTGATGGATGATATTTCTTCATCCTTAGAAAGACTCGAGAACCATCTTCAAAAAAGAGAAATGCTTAATATGGAGTATTTTTCATTTAACTAAACTTTGCGCAATTTGTATTTGCATTAATTGAATCAATGAAATCTCAATATCATATGATTTTGATTTTCTTTTCTTAAAAAAGAAAGAATTTACATAGTAAGTGGTATAAAATCTTTGTCTTTAATCAAAGGTCTTGATTAATTACATCAAGCCAACTTACTAAGCTTTGCACTAGGGGCGGAGTCACCTTAGGGCTAAAGGGGGTGGGGGTTAATCAAACCTCATTCGATATACAATTATAATATTTATGTATGACTAAGATTATATCTTGTATATGTTTAACAGATCTTGAACCCTTTAATGAAAATTTTGATTCTGTCATTATTTTTTGAATAGTATTTTAGATTAAAATTTCAAATGTGAAATGATTACGAATCAAAAAGGAAGAGAACTTGTGGGTGTGGGGGTGGAAGTGGAGGCAACCATGCCATGCCACACACACACATCTAAAATAATGACACTTCCACAATATGTTTCCTTTAAATGAGAATTTTGATGACTTTGTCATAGGCATCCTTTTTGGTGGATTCGGACGGATAAGTAAAAAATATGGAGTGGAACAAAAGCTAGGTAAAGGTGATTTGTTTGTTTATACTTAATCCCCTTAGCTAGTTGAACCATCAAAACCAATAAAGATGATGGATGGACTTGTTGGAAAGTGAAAAAAATTAAAGAAAAGAAGAACAATCCAAACTATTCTTTCTATGGCAAAAATGTGACAGATGGTTGGTGCATACATCACTTTCTCCCACTATTCCATGTGCTAAGTTCACAAGATTTCTTGGAACACATTATTTGTGGGGTTCCCAAAGTGCATTGCATACTTCACTTTCACTATTACATAATTAGTACAGTACTTAGTAGTATAATAAAAGTTGTAATATATTTTTTTGAGATTTTATGTTGTAACCTAGTTAGCTTTAATTTGTACACCATCATTAGTTAGGTCTCTTCTCATTGTTTCACTTTAACAACTTATTAATTAAAAAAAAATGAAAAGATAAAAAAGAAGAATAACTTCCCATCTTGAATAACACAATTACACCTAAGCTTTTCACCACTAAGAATTATAGTGAATGGATTGGTATCCTTTTAAATTAATCAGATTTTTTGAGTTCGAACTTTATTAATAATCTTTTTAATAAGAAGCATGGATTTCAGATAAAACAAATTCAAATTAATCGAATTATGAAGTAAATACCAGATATCAAATAAAAAAACTACAAGAAAATATATAAATATTGCTTTTCCATAATGTAAAACCTTAAATTCCTATTCAATCCACTATAATTCAACAAACTAAAATGATAGTGGGGGTATACTTTTTCCTTGTTGGATTGAGAGGGATGTGATATTATGAATTATAATATATAGTCTTGCATTGTAAGTCTAGTGGGTATCTATTACTCTCATTAAACACTAACTACTACTTTTATTATGTGGAAATACATTGATAGTACATAAAGAGAAACCAACATGATCTAGCTTCTTATATTTTATTAAATAAATAAAAAAGAACACTTGAGAATTCACGGCTGCAAGGGCACTATAATAATGTACTTTATTTCCATATACATAGCACACGATTTGGAAAAATAGATAATGGCTATGATGAAAGTGACAAACATAAAGTAACTCACCACCTTACTTTATTATTGTACTACTATACTTTTTAAATAATTTAATCCACAATTTCTAAAGCTTTTAACGTAGCACTTTTACTTATAATGAGTAAATGGTGCAGACATTATTGACTACCAACATATCAATGGAAATCTTTGAGAGCAACAAGCACTTAGGATCCTCATTTTGGTCATTGGACACTCTCAATCAAAAGCTTGAAAATAAATAAATACCTATCATGCTTACTTATATTATAGAGGAAAAAGTTATATATATGATTGATGGGCTATTCATCTTATTATTATAAATGCAATAAAGAGGATTGCTAAGGTAATAAATTCGAATAAAATTCATAAATAGTTATTCTTTTAGTTTGTATAATTGAAAAATGATTATTATTATTATAAATGGAGAGATTATTTCTTATAATAATTTATTTTGTTTGTGAGTTGTTGTTTGTCATGACTCATGAGTAGTTCAAAATTTTGGAGTGTGGGGTAGAAGTGGAGGTGGGGGTGGGGATAGGAAAACCGTGAAAATTAGGAAATAGGTTGAGAGGGAGCCATCTATTTGTACTTCTCGACAAATATCATCTGTTTTATTATTTTCAAGCGGGTATTCAAATTGAAACTATGAACATGATCAATAAACAATCTTTCTCAAATGTCATTTTCATAATTAATGAAATTAAAGCAAAACCAATTGCCTCTCAAAATTTCCAACTTATCATCCTAATACAGCCCTCCTCCACATCACTTTCACAAATAAATTGGCACAAATTATGGATAAACTTGACAATTTAATAATATAAGCATATGGTTCTAGTACTTGTTTTTTTTTTTCTTCACAAAAATAATTAAAATAGTTGGGAGAAGCTATCTTATGTCGTAATGCTGATTAAAGAATATTTTGAAATTTATTTTCGAAAACCAATATTTGATTTTGTGATACCTGATCACATTTATTTGTTGGAAATGGAAACAATAAATAACTTATATTTTGTTCTGCAAAAAAATCATATAAGTGGTCCCTAAGATTTTTCTGCAATACCTGATCAGAGAAATAATTCAAAAGCCAATAAAGCTTAAATTCTTAAAAACTTACAGTAATTTAGGGAAAGTTACCGACATATATATTCTTTTGATCAACTAGTTTATCAATATGATCGAACTTCATGCAACATATATATATATATATATAAAGTATATATTAACTTCACATTTTATATATATTTTGTAAATTAGATAGTCGAATAATTCAAGCACTTAATTATCCCAATTCTCAAGTATGTACTTATTCATCAAACAAGTGTGTTTAGGTATTGCATTTGAAAGTTATAAACATTTACGATTTACAAAACTTCTAAATTTCGACATATTAGAATTGTCTTGATTAGGCTTGATATTTACTAATTAGGTGATTATGTGTGCACATATAATAGTGCTTAATGAATTAATTAGTCAAAGAAATAAGGCTATCAACACCATCTTACCCCACCACTCAACTCTCCCATAAAGTACAGAACACGTTAATCTATCTCATAATACATTTTATTAATTGATAAATATTTTTTTGTAATGATTTCATTGAACGACGATATAAAACCAAAAAATAATTAGTCATTCATGTTTCACCTAAAATCGTCTCTATCGATTACACTTTTGACACCATTGATAACAACATCCTCCAACATTCATGAGTACGTTTATTTTTATAATCAAACCAATTTTACATAAAAATTCGATTAATCCTAATTAATTATGATTTTCCATTCTTCATGTAAAGTTAACATCGAAGGTCCAAATTAATGTATCCTCTGAAAAGGGCTATTCAACCATCAAGAGAAGAAAAAATCACTTCCATTCTTATCCTTAAAACAATCTCAAAAGATGCATCGATTTCCTATAATAAATAATTAGTCAATTTTGGCATCAGATGAATTATGTACTTTACTTTGAAGTAAAACTTTAAAAAAATGGACTTTCAGTTTCGAATTAATTTAATATATTAATGATAGTCCAAATATGGTCCTTCATCACATAAAAACGTGCTATTTATTAAAATAATCAAAACGTATTAGTATTATTATTTTTATTTTCCACCCAATGTCCGGAGTCCATAAGTGCACTATAATTCATGTTGGTGTATTAGTAGAGTACTATTTGATTTGGCTTTCCTTGCAAGAGAAATATTTTAAGTATTAACGTGTAAACTACCCCTTTGCTGGTACATGTACTTCTTTTATTGTGGAGTACTCAATATGTCCAGATTTATTTTATATCAACATAAATTTGACTTGTAAGTATAAGCATCAAATTCATCTTAATTAATGTAATATATACTAGTATAGGTTCAATTAACCAATATTTACACTATTAAAAGCCTCCCGCACATGTATATTGATATATTTTGGTAATGGAGATTTTTAGTAGCTTATTCAAATTTTCTTTGCTCTTATATAATAACTTACAAACCACACAGAATAGATAAATTGCATTAGATAAATCCCGTGTTACTAACTCGTTGCGAAGGTCACCCTCATTAATGAAAATAATTTCTCTGTCCCTAACTATTAATAAAGGAAATGAATACAAACAAATTAAAACGGAGAAATGTAATAAACAAATAAAATAATATAAATTTAGAGTGATTATGTATGTTGGTGATAGAAGAGACAAAATTGTGTCTGATCAAAGGACCCACTCCGGAAGATCCGTCTCTCCCCCACTAAAGTTAAATTAACATTAGCAGATATTGCTTTTTCATGTGCCCCACAATTTGTTTCATCATTTACCAATCTATCTATCTATCTTTATTATCTTATCTGACATTTTTTTATTCTATTTAATTACTTTCTTTCTTTTCATATATCACTATAAACAAACAAGAAAAAGTCAAATTAGAAAAATAAAGACAAAAGCATGAATGGGACCCATAATTGATGGTCATATGTTGACACACAACTAACAACGAGGTAATGCACATATTGTTGCTTTTCAAAAATAAAATATACTTTATTAAATAACAAAATCATCATTTCATTTTAGTCCACATATATTTATGTTATTCCACTTTTACTTATTCAATATTTCACTTTATCTTATTTGGTGACATATTTAGTAAAATAAAAAATAGAAATAATTATATTTTTAAAATATGTTAATTATAGCTTTACAAAAGTTAAAAATATATTATTTTTAAATTTTTAAAATTTAAAAAAATATATTTAATTATTATTATAATATCCAAGTAAAAGTTGACGGTAGGAATAGTATATCTATATCTATATTATTCAATTGATTGAGGGTATCTTTGATTTCTGATATGTACTGTATAGACCAAGTCTCAGACCAGTGGCGGAGCCACCTTAGAATCATCCGACCCCCTCCGTGAAAAATTATATGATTTATACATGGTTAAAATAGTTTTTTAAGTATATATAGTAAATGTCGAACCCCCTTAGGTTACTTCGTATGTCTATTTTTTTAGATTTTGAACCCCTTTATTAAAAATCCTGGCTCCGCCACTGTCTCAGACTATATATATACACGTTATTTCTTTATGTTTTATCATTAACATATAAAGACAAATGATTCATGAATAAAATTACTTCGCTTTTAATTGAACTTCCGTTATGTCATGAATTTTTCAAGTTAGAAAACTCAAGTTGTTGAATTTATATCTGCATATGTATTTCATTAGGGGGGGAAAATCCAAAAATTCTAAGTAAATATAAATATTTTTAACTTTGACCGTATTTACAGTCGATTTTTAGAATCTAATCAAATTTTAAGATTGTATATTAATAAAAAACTTGAAATCTGATTAAAACTATGTCAAACGCTAGTTAAAGGTCTTGTTTAACTTGTATTACTATCTTACAATGAAATTTAAGTGGAATAAATTTGAATTAATCAGTGTCTTTCAAAAATTAAATGATAATGTCAAAACATAATTAGATTACAAAAAGAAAATGTCTCAAACTTATTCCATATATAATAATGAATTTTGAGATATTAAGTACAAGATATCGTGTGATGTAGCTTTAAAAATACAATACTAATAATAATAATAATAATAGGTACGAATATATGAGAGATGTTGTGAGTCAATATTTTATTTTTACTTGGCTTAAATTATATGCAACTTCTTAAAGTTGTCCGTATATTTCATTTGAACACATCAACTTATCTTTATGCTTATTAGACACTTTATTTGTTCAAAAGTCATTTCTATTAAACACAAAATGCTGACATGTCAGAAAACATGTGTTACACTCTCATTAGGCGCGTAAAGCTATTGAAAATTAATATATATATTTTTTTCTAATTTATATACCAAAATTAGTGAAAAGGGAAAAATATATTATTATTTTTGAAAATGTAGTCTTCTTCCCCCGCCCAAAATTACACCTACTTGTACTATTCTCATTCACCATCTTCATAATTTTTTTACACAGGCGCACACCACACCCCACCCCCTCCTCCTCTCTCTTTCTCTCACCCTCTCCCGTTCTACTTCTTCTGTTTTTTCCTCTCTTTTTTTTTATGTAGATCTACATTTTCAATATTCCGGCAAACATCCATTCATTTCGATGGAAAAATTATGAATTGGTTTTTTCAGGCAAAAGTTTGTTATTATCTATTGTAATTGTGATAAATGATTACTCATGATAAAAAGATAAAGGTAACAAATAGAAAGTTTTGGTGCTATCAAAATGAAAGAAAGTGGTTATTTCGCCATTGTTGATCAGTTTATTATAAGGAAGAAGAGAGTGGTTGTTATGATGGGTAGAAGGGGAAGCATTTGGGTGGATTGGGCAATAATGTAACTATTAAAGTTTTTTAAAATTTTGAATCTAAATAATCTATCATTGTTAATTTATGATAAAGAAGAAGTCAAAAATACGACGCCGGGGGGACTAAATTCTGATGGGTAACCTGGGAAGGTTTGCGTGGGTGGGTGGATTTTTTAGGGGCACAAAATTTTATTTTACTTTTATCATTTAAAATATATTTTAAAATAATTTTTGGATCCAAATGACATATGTCATAATTTGATTCGCCCTTGTGTCATGTCATCGCAAGTGTATCTCACACACTTAATATTTTTGGATAATTATCAAAAAAATATCAAATAGATATCAATTCAAAATGATAAAAGTGTTTAATCAATATAACCCTTAATTGAAATGTTCAAATGAATTATAAAAATAATTTGAAGTGATTGTAGATGACTTAAGTCTATTTATTTGATAGACATTACAAGTTCTCATAAAGTAAATAGGAATAAGAAAAAGAGTTGGAAATTACGAAGGCATTAAGAATTCACGTGGAAATGATATTATAAGGACAAAGCAACATTTGTTTGATGTCGATGGCCTTAATATATTCCAATCAAGCCATCATTAAAGTAGTACTTATTTGATTATAACTACTACAAAAAGCAATCATAACTGTTACAAGGAAAGGAACATTAATTTGTTGAATAATAAGTTTCGTTCATCATTACTTGTTTATATTAGATTCGATATACATTTTTAAAAGCTATAAGAATTATTTATATATTAATTTTTCTATTAATTGGATGGAAGAAGATGAATTTAAGGAAATTTCTTTCGTAACTTTTTCATAAATTTATGTAATGTAGTTTAACTCGATATAAAGTTTAAATAAAAGGAGACTTTTGAAATTAAATCTTAAATATTTTTATTACATTTATTAGGCATAAAATATAATGAATAAATATTTAAAAATAATAGATAACTATAAGAATAGAGGAAATATAAAAAGTTAAAAAGTGATAGTAGGGAAAAAAAAACAAGTTTGAGAGAGGGAACATTGTGATTGTGAGTACCAAAACCGATCTTCACGGTTCTGACATGAAGTAACGTAGGCCATCATTATCTCTCTCCTTCCCCACCGGCGAATTTCAAGGCACAGGCACAGGCGTGTTTGATACAGTGTACGAATTACCCACCCTCCTTTCTCTTCACACGTGGTGGGTCTTTAACATTTATTCCCATAACACACAACTACTCTTTTTTTATTGTTGAATTAAAATAGATTTTAATTTACTGAAGATATTTCAAAATTAAGTTTATTCAACCAAATTAGATAATGGTTATTTTTTTTAATTATTTCGTTTGGTGTATTTGTGAATGTGGCGTGTCAGAATCTTGGCCGGCACTTTGGGACACCATTCTGTATATTTATAGGACTGACACACACAAATAAGTGTATTGAAGTATAAAGAGGTTTTCCCAAACTTTCTATTTTTAACAATAAATAAAAATAAATTGATTCGATTTTTATTACATTGATTGGTGCGTAAAAATTAACAGAGTATTGAAGTAAAACTCGTATGATTATGAAAGGCAGTAAACTCAATTTTAACAATCTTTTTTATTGTAACAAACTCTCATTGATTTATTTTTCAAGTTACATCATCGTTAAGTTCCTTACCCCCAGTATCATGTGAGTATTATCTTCTTTATTCAAGAAGACCTTTAATATCACTATAAGCTTGTCAACTTAAATATTTATTAGGTTTTTATTTTGATTCCATTCTTATCAGTCCACCTTTCGTCGTAAAATTGGCAGGTAGTACCAAGTTGATGGACCTAGATGATTTTTGATTTGAATAGTATAAAGTATGGACAATCAAGAAAAAGATAGTGATCAAAATTTTCAAAGAAGTGAAATTGTGGTAGCATTAAAAGGAATGGGACGTTAGGGAGAGCCATCATTGTTGAGTAATCCTTTTCGTCCCCTACCCAATCTCTTTAATTTACATCAACAGTCCACAAACAAACAAACAAACAATAAATAAATAAATGGAGTAGTAATAGGGACAAATAATGTGAAATGTAACACATTTTCCACTGACATTTTTGTCTTTACAACACCTATAAAATTGTGCGCCTCATAATGGAAGATTCCAAGAAATGAACCACCCCAAAAAGCTTTGTCCTGATGGCTCATTGAATCTGACCATGACCAGACTGACCACTACTCCTGCCTGCTGTCCCAAATCAATGCATTACATTACTCAACCATCTTTCTACTTTATTAGTCATAAATTTTGATTAAAAAATTGCTTCTCCAACTTAGTTAGAAATCAGAGTTATACAGATATTGATTACGTAGGATTATAAATAAATAATCACTTTATATTTGGTATGCTAAATATTTTATATAGCAACCAAATAAGATATTTTGTTATGAATAATTCACTTCCTAAGCAACATCGAAATAAGCAGTTGAATTTACATTGAGCTTTAGACGTTGCGAACGAAAATTACCAATAATGATTTTAAATACTCTATTATCACCGAACCAACTACTTGAATTTACAAGCAATCAATTTTAATACACATAAAAGAAATAAACATTTCCTTAAAGGTTACAATAACTTATAAGGATAGCTAAGGTGTAGGAGAAACCTAATTTAATTATATAGCAAAAAGTTAGGACATAAAAAAGAAAAGTAAAGTTAAATTATTAGTCAGAAGCAGTTGTTTTCACAATCACTATATATGCCTGCAAAGTTAGGGGGATTTGCTTGTATTTATTTGGGTCCACTTTGTTTTTTTTTCTTGAATAGCTTTTGCTAGTACTAAGTACTAGTGCACAAAAAAACTAAAATTAAGTAAAAATACAATCTTGTTTTATTTTTATTTTCCAATAGGTTGACATCTCACCTAATCAATTAAATAGTAGCAGTAATACTAATAGTCTCTCTTTTCAAAAATATTTGTCCACTATTTATTTTACATATTTTTTAATAATTATAAATAAAAGGCTAATTTTACTATATCGTCCTTTAAATATAATAAAATATAATAAAGAAATGATTATAATGAAAAATAAGGTAAATAAGAAACTAGTATAAAATTATCAATTAATTTCATAAAATAAACAAGTATTACTCCCTCTGTCCCAATTCATGTGACTTGCTCTCCTTTTTAGTCTGTCCCAAAAAGAGTGACTATATTAACTAACAATGTAACTTGTAAAATGGTTATTTTATTCTTAATGAAATGATTTATATCCATACAAATTTCTAATATTCATTTTGGACCACAAGAATTAAGAGTCGTCTTTTCTTTCTTAAACTTCATACCGAATCAATTTACCTCACATAAAATGGGACGAAGGGAATATTAAATATTTCAAAATAGGCAATGCCAAATGATCATTTAACCAGAAATTTAAAAAGTCTATAATATCTTTTTTTATTTTAAAATAAATTGAATTTTTTTTTTTTTTTTAATTGAAAGATATTAAAATTAAAAGAATAAAAACGTTCTGATCAAATTCTAGCTAAAAACTTTTTTCCTTTCAAAATAATATTATACGAAAGAGACTAACATTTATGAAGCAAAATTCCAAACGAACACCACACCTCTCAAAAGGAAGTGTCTCTCTTTATATTATCACCAATTAAATGTTGAAACAGTACCTAATTCAATACACATATACGGACCACAATGTGTGAGCAAATCACTAAAGTAGGATTCTTTGGCAAAAGTTGGCACGTAACATTTGCTTTTTCTGCTCATTTCATTAAAACTAGTAATAACCCATAATCTCTCCCACCTATCAAAGTCAAGAACTAAAAGTTACTTTATGTTTAATCCCACCAACATACACACCTTTACTTTTTTTACTTCCCTTCGAAAATATTAATGAAATTATTTTTGAAAGAACATTTGTATACAACTGAACTATGAAATTCCCATACCATCAAATATGACAATGGTGAATTAGGAACATATATGGAGATTAAAAGAATGAACAATTTGCATTTCACAATTACTAAAGAAATTTACAAACTAAAAATTCTAACATTTATCTCTACATCAACAAAATTCTATGATTTCTTTTCCTCTAAACTAGAAATAGTATTTTTTGGATTTTGATTGATTGATCAATCAAGAAGACATGTTAACATGCACAGTGGCATTCATGTTAGAGTTGCATACAGGGCATGTATGGACTAAACTTGATCCACAAACAGCACACAGGCAAAGGTGCCTGCATGGCAATAGCAGAACACATGATTCCCTCTCACCACACCTTTTGCACATCCGGTTATCCTGCGCTTCACCCACTATAGTGCGCCGGCCTTCAATTTCATCCTCTTCTTCCGCCGCTGCCCCGTGGTCGCTGCTTCCGCAGCAGGATTCGGCGTCTTCCTCAACTGCTGCTCCGGCGAGGTTACCGCCGGCGGAGATTCGTTCATCGCCGACGTGGGCTAATACTTGTTCTAAGTTGTTGCGAAGGGAATTTGCTGTTGCTTCGTTTGTTTGTGCTAAATCCCTCCATAACTGATTCTCAACGAACAGACTTTTCACTTTTTCTTGAAGAACCATATTGATTTTACCCATTCTTTGAATCTGTTCATCTTTTTCTTTCAGCTTTTTCGATACACCTTCTCCGATTGCTGCCACCAACACCCTCGCTTGCTGTTTTTGCCTTTCTTCCAATTCCATCCTTACTTTCTTAGTCTGTAAAACACAAGATTAAAAAAATTCAAATTAGCCCCAAAACACCAATAAACATGAAACGGCATTGAAATTGAAGTTTTCATCAGAAAACTTACATGAATCGAAATTATCCGATCGATATCACATTGATACTGTTGTAGAAGTGGCAAAACGTCATCTCCAACAAACGACGTAGTATTGCAAGTATTAAACTGATTAAACGAATCCCTCGACCGCTTCCTCGTTGCGGCAGCACTTGTAGCGTTAACAGTAGTTGGAAGATTGAAAGTGAGACCACTATCAGTATTCACCGACGTTTTTGGCTGAACGGAATCACACATCAAACTCTGATGAAACGGCAAAAAACTATTCTCCGGCGTCGGTAACGGCAAAAGAGAAGAACCACCCATCTGGGTATTGTAGGAAAACCCATTCCCTTGATTCGAAACCATTTGCTGTTGTTGTTGAGTGAAAAGATTGAGATGTCTTGCTTCAACTGCCATTGAAATAACACTGCTAATGGATTTTTTTTTGTTGTTGAGAGAAAGGGGAGAGAGAGAGATTTGGAGGTGGCGACTAGAGAAAAAGAATGGGGTTTCGGCCTTTATTTAAGCGTTTGGTTTTGTGGATAGAGAGAGAAAGTGGGGTACAGGAAAGTCAAAAAGAAGTTGTAGAGAGAGAAAAGAGTATTAAATGCTTATTTGAAAATTAGTAAACTTAGGGGATGGATGAGATTTTACATCATTATCATAACTTACTAATTAAATACTCTTCATTTACTTAATTTGTTTGAAAAAATTATATCTTACGTTTTATGGATGCTTAATTATAGAATCACGATATGTACTCTATTGGTAAACGAAAAAAATTGCATCATAAGATCGCATTGGCTTATTATAACGGGTAATATGTCTTATTTTTTATTTTTACCTAAAAATTTATTTTAGATGAGATTTGAATGTATGAACATTTATTTTTGAATATTTAATGATGCAATTATGGGTGCTTGTATTTAATTTTAATAATAAATATAAGTGAAAGATGTAACATAAAAATAGAATAAGAATATACAATTATAATTAAAGTAAATTAGTTAAGGAACTTAGTAAATTTGTGCAAAATTATTTATGGTAAAATTGATAAATATTTTTCAACTTTTAGGAATAAGCATTAAGTCGACCAATATTTTCTTGTCGATCAAAAATTCACACATGTAAAAATAGAAATCGTAATAATAAGAAAATTGAAATGAATGTGTGACATATCAAAATGATAAAATTAACTAGGAAGATATTTGAAATAAGGTAAGGTGACCTTAGTGGTAACTTAGATGAAAATAACAAAGTTTAGATGATAATTCAAATATATAAAGAGCTTAACCACAAATAATCTAAAGAAAGATGTGACAGACTTACCATGACGAAAAATAAAAATAGTTGAGTCCTTTATTAGTTAGTATTATTTATTATTATATGTTATTGATTCTTCTTCTTTTTTTTCCTCAATTGATTTTAACGTGTTTTTCAACTCGCATAATATAGGAATAAAATTACTTATACATTACCCTTTACAGATCTCTCATTTTATGGAATTACATCAAATTTATTATTATTGTAAATTGTAATATTGACTTATAGATCTTAGTGAAACTTTCCTTCTTGTATCAAATATCATAGCTAGAGTCTTAAATCTTTTACAACCAATTTTCAAGTTAAACAACAATATTTTTTCCATTTAATAATAATTTTTCACTATACTATTATAGGATATTCAATAATATTGGTCAATTTTATTAAATCAATGGATAATATATTATATTCAAAGAAAAAAAAAACTATTCTTTTATTTATAATTTTTTTTTAAATATGCAAAATCAATAATGTACAAATATTCTTGAATTGATATAATATTATTTTTTAAACTTAATTCGCAAGAATCATCTTTTACTAGTATTTATTTTCATATACTATAATTATCTTTCAAGGAAAATTTACCACCAAAAGAGTGAATGTATCTTCGAGAACAATATTTATTATTTACGTGTCTTACACTAAATTTTATTTTCTACGCGTATAAAAAATACCTTAATAGTATTGTCAAATTTTCCTATTTGAATGCCTTGTATAGTGGGATTTATAATTCCCGTGCAAAGTGTAACTAAAGAAATATGCATTAAATTTGTGTCCATCATCTTTCTTGTCCTTGATTTTCTCAAAACTCCACTATCTCTCCATAAACAAAAAGAAATCACCCACTATATTTGGATCTTTTCTACAAGTAAATTTAAATTTAAATTATTAATAGGAGTCACTCAAATCTGCTCATTTAAAGGGAAAAAACTATCTTTTCATATAATTAAAATAAGTCCTTCTAACGTATCTTCTTGATCAAATCTTTTCTTTTTAACTTTAAAAAAAAATAAAAAAAATCAACATGTTACAAATATTTAATGTGAACATCCCATGTGATATGTTAAAATTTACAAGAATTAAGGATTTCGATATATATTAGATATTTAAAATTTAATTTATTTATTTTTTGCAGTGAATATGAATAAAATAAGATAGAGGGTGTACTTGTCCTTATTTTCGTGGAAAGTGCGGTACGTGAGATTAATTATTAGGAGCAGTAACTGACATTTTGGGGTCTATGCCACGTTCATCAGATGCCCACGCCACCCTTACACCACATTATTCTTCATATCCTTTTTTTTCCTCTTTTTTTTTTTTTGTATTTTTCCTCTTATTTTATTATGAAAATAATACTAATAATGATGATTTCGAGAGGGACCTCGTTGGGAACGTGAGGGGTGGGTTTTCTTTAATTAAATTTTTATTTGTCTTTTTCCTTTTCTCCACTCTAAGGTGCAACCCACACTGTCCCACGTGTGACTCCCCTTCAAATCTCTACATCTTGTATTCTACCTTTTTTGACTACCATAAATAATTAGTTTTCATTTTAATGACTATCATAAATTGATTAGAATTTGTTATTTATGACTTCTTTGGATTTAAATAAAATTTGTTAGTTAAAGTAATTTATAGTCCTAATTTGATTAGATAATACTCTAATTGATGATTGAAGGATACTGGTTGAATTCAGTCAAAGTGTAACAAAGTTATGGCCCCAATATTGACCTAGAAATCACAAAGGGAGAAAACACCGTAAAAATAACAAAGCCACGTTAAGACTGGTCAAATAGATTTAGTTATGCTTATTATGTCATTCACACTTTTAACCCATGTCATTCCGCATATAACAATATGTGTAATTAGATGAAATTAGAGAATGAAGTTTCTTGCAAAAAAAATAATCAATTTGAAGAAAAATATTTTATTTATAAATTCAAAAAAATTATATGTTTATGTATATTGATGTATATTCCTGTATTTTCTATATATTGAAGATAACTAGTAACATCCAATATTTATTAAAGTAAAAAAAATATTAAATTATGATTAGGAACCGTTTTAATTAACAAATCATAATTAAACATAAATAACAAATTCTAATCAATTTAATATTCCTACTCCAACATTGAATAATTATTTCCAACATTTTCCCGTAATAATTCAAATTCCACACAAAACTTTTATCTTTTACAAAAACAATCTCTATTTTAGTTGTTTGCGTTGATTTACATAATATTTTACATGAACACAAAGTAATGATGAAATACTAAATGAATATGAAAGTAATGATATGTAATACCTATGTTAATTTTAATAGTTTTTAAAACTTATCGATATAAATCATATTTTCAATAAGCATTCCTCACTTCCAACTCGAAGGTTACGAGTTCGAGTCACCAAGAAAGCAAAAGGGGTGAGAGCTCCTAGGGAGGATTAAAAAAAAGGAAAAAAGATATAGATATAAATCATATTTCTTTTAAAAAAATGAAATATATTTCCTAAATATTATGACCAAATTGAAATTTCATCCAAATTTCCACTTAAATAATATTTGATAAAATATTTAAAAATCTATTGACAAACGCTAGCGAGGGATAGAAAGTGTGTTGCCACGTTTGATGGGAGGGCATTAAAAGGTAGTATGAAGTGGGACCCATTTAGATTTATATTTCATGTGCGGATTTCCCTGTTTTGCTACCTTGTCCCTAGTCCTAACTGGTTCCTGTCTCTGTACGGACCACCCACTTATTTTTTATTAATAAATTTTTTCAAGGGAAAATATCACCTGCACTCATAGTGCACCATTCTCTTCGTGTTCTCTTTTTTCTTTTGTTGATTAAAAAAAAACATAAGAGTTGTGTACTACTTGTAATAAAAAAGATAAACTTAATGGTTTTGTAATGACATAATAATCATAATAAGAATTGATATTAAAAATTAGTGACACATGCATGGTTGTTAGCCAAGTTCAATTCTGACTTAGATGATAACTAAAAATATATAATGTCAAATGCATATTTTGAGATAATACTTTGTGCTAAGCATAATGATACATATTGACTAAACTATACAACTATTATTTTTAGAATCTTTTTCTAAAAATCAAATTACGCCACCTGATAAGATACTATTTTCTCAAATTATCTGTTATATTTTTCTTTTACACGTTTTTAAGAAATTTGTTAATTAAGAGGATTTAATAATTATTTTTTCCATATTTTTATTTTAATATAGTATAATCTTTCTTTATTAAAAAATATTTTTAAAAATCACAATTAATAATTTGAGCCAAGAAAATAATACAACTTTTCTACCTTTAACAAAATGCCGACAACTCGTGTAGAAGTTCTTGTTAATTTCTATTTTTTCAATCTCTTTTCTTTTCTCTTTTTTTTTTCCCTCAACTGGTCAAGTCAGCTAGCAATAAAATAAAATATTGATCATTTTTTTTTAAGGTTTTAGATTATTGACTTTTCAAATTCATGTCACGTTGTTTCTTTAAATGACATTATTGGTGGGCACAACTATTGTGGCACCCTATGCTTAATTTCTTTGAAACTTCAAAGGTAAACGTTGTTGAAAATTAAAGCTTTACATAGACATTATCTTTGCCTTGGGTTTGTTGAAAGATTAATCAAACTATATATCCCACCTCTCATTTCTTTCCTTAAAGTAAAAGCAACAAAGTCAAGTACAAGAAAGAAAAATAATAGTATTAATTTGTGGTTTTTTAGAAAATAGATTCATTCTTTTTAAAGATATGTGAAAAGTCCATGGAGTTATTTTACAAAAGAGGCTTAATAATGATGTTGTTACTCGTTCATCGCAAACTTATGTAGTGTTCATAATATATTTAATTTTGGACGTCCTTAATATAAATTTTACACATCATTCGTTAATCATGATTCTGCCACTAATGTTGTTATTATGTGTTGAGTTTGGCTTTTCAATTGTTTTTTTTTTGTTTCTAGTTTGATTTGCAGTTCAATAAGTATTTTTTAAATTTTGATTGCCTCCTCCAAATGACTATTCCCTAAGCCAGCTTTGACAAATTAATTAAACAACATTATACATATGTTGCATGTTGGGCACTATAATTCACTTCTCCTTTTGACAAGAGAAAAGTAATCTATTTTTTTAAAAATTGTTGCTTACACATGAAAACAGTTACAAATAAATAATTAAATAAATAAAAGAATAATTTATGCATTATTAGTCAGTCAATTGCGTATGTATCAACGACCAAGAATAAAATGTGAAGAAGGCCTGCATTATCGAAAATAGTTGCTGGCTATTGTGGGTTCTAGAAAACCAAGCTACCTTATAATAAATTAGTAATACATATCCACTAACTTTTATTTATATATATGTATTAAAAAAAATTACTAAATTTTATAAATATTTGATTATGAAATCAGTTATTATTATATTAACTAGAGTTCACTATAGAAACTCATAAACTTTAGATTTTAAATCCATCTCTGACTGGGTGAATGTTCAGAGTATATATGAAAATTTTGGTTTGGATATTTGGTTTTTGGATTGGATATTAAAAAAAAATTGTTCGAATCTTTAATTTTCATATTGAAGAAATTACAAGCCAAAATTCGATGCAACTAAGCTCGAGTTGGATTGGATTTTTTAAGTTTGATTTGAATTAACTAATTTAATATTTCGATTATAAATTTAAGCCTTTAAGGTAGGTTATAACAATTAACAACCTCAATTTACCTAATAGTATACTCCTTAAAATGTATAACTTTCTACATTTAATAAAAACTAAGGTCACCTTGCCATATATATATATTGTATATTCCATATTGAAATTAATACTACAATGAATAGAGCAGTAGGATACTAATGTATTAGACCATTGAAAATTGAGCTTATTAATATTTGACACATATAATATAAATTGACATAAAAATTAGATATTATCTTAAAAATAAAATTCAAAGCTCAATCTATAATTCAAACCACATATTTAAAATAAATCGAATTTAAATTTGAATTTCGTGTGTGGCCCAAACTATGCCCGCCCCTAACAAGGTCCATGATAATGACATATTTGGAAAGGATATTAGAATAACTTCTCACCATTTATTCTCCATAAATCATGATGATAGTATAAGGTATCTACCAGGTGTAGGTAGGAAGGTTGAGGTTAGAGTAATTGACCCTTCACTTTAATTGCAAGCTTAAGAGAAATTAATTATTTGAAATTATTTTTTCCCTTTTTGACCTACCAAAAATATTTAAAGACAAGAAAGGATGAATTTTCAAATAGCATAATTGTGATGTCAATGCTCCAATATATAATGCTTATATATTTAAAAAAACTAAGTATAGTTGAACAAGTTTTTTTTAAAAAAAAATTATAAGTGGGGAAGGGGTATATGAACCTTTGGTTAATTAAACATTTAAATACAATTGTGCTTTATATCTTTTTGTTTCTACTTGTACAATGTATAAATAAGTCAAATAAATTTTCTAGACTTTGTACTCAATCAAATGTTATCACATTTAATTGGATGAGGAAGTATTATATATATGATTACTTCACTTGTTAATTAATTATCAGTTTATTTAAAATGACAAATGCTAATCACCCAACTAACACCACGATTATAAAATAATGGAAAGAGATCATCCAAGTAAAATGATTCCAAACAAGAATAAAGCAAAGAAGTCACTATCAAATCTTAAGTGAGAATAATAATAAAAAAGAATAATTAATTAATTTCTCTATCTTGACTTAAAAATTAAATTAATTCCCCTTTTTCCTTTTCTTTTAATATTATGATTGGTTAAAACGTCATATGCCACGAGCATCCTTCTTTATTAAATTAAATTATCAGGTTGGCAATCTCCAACTTAAAGGTCATGAAATTTATATATTTAAATATTAAGATGGATACAAATTAAGGATTTAGTATTAAATTAATACAAGTTCCAAGTGTGTTGATACCTTTCATGACAACATCTTTTGACATGTAAAACCAAGCATAGTTAGCTTACTGGAGATTGCACTAATTATTATTTATTTCATTATACAATTAATTTTATCTGCCTACTTATATGGAATTATTAATCTTGCATCTCTTGTATTCATTCATTTAAATAATTTGAAAGATCAAAAGAATATCCTCTCAAATTTTAAATTCATGGAAAGAGTCCTTCTTGACCAATTTTTTTCATTAATGAATGTATCTTACATAGATGTAAATGGGTTAATCCTTTACAACTTAAACAAAAAAATGTAAAAATTCTTGGGAATTATTTTTCGTCTGTTTTTGGTAAAAATATAAAACTAATCACAAATTTATAAAGCCGAAAGATAATCATATTACTTCTTATGTTATAAGGTATATATATAGGAAACATAGAGGTTATATAAATTTTGAAACAAATTTCAAATACGTATACATGTTCAACATCACATCATTTCAAATCAAATGAGTAAAGAATCCATAATCTTCATAAGTAGTCTAATAAGTTTTTTTGTGTGTTGATAATTAGAATCTTAAATGTACTAATATATCAGAAGATAAGTTGTTCCGAATTGCTCCTAAATCAGCATATAAAATGGATTATAATGCTAAGTTATATTTAAGGAATATATGTTAATGTGTCCATTTAATGTTCACATTGGCCCAATTTATTCTTTTGCCATTATGGCAAATGCACTAATAACTTCCCAAAGAAAATTAACCACAGATCCAATGAAACTTAAAGAATGTGAGAGAGCACTTATATTTTCAAACACAGTGAAAATCAAACACTTGTTATGATGCTATCTTCTTTTATGGCATAGTGCTCTCTCCGTCATTTTTTAATGGTTCACTATATTAACAATAAATAATATTTTTATTTATTTAATTTTAAAAATAATAAAATAATTTATGACTTAGTTTTTAATTTACCTTAATTATTAACTAGAGTCGTTTCTTGGCCTTTATATTTATGCCAAAAACAGATATTTCATTTTACTTATCAATTTTAATAAATTTAGAGAGTTCTATTACTTTTTTCCCATATTACTCTCTTAATATTAAATAGCCTTCTATTATCGTAGTAGCCAAATTTACAATTACAAAACATCATTATTAAGATAAGTTTAGTAATATATATATATATATATATATATATTATTATTATTTTAAATTTTTAAAATGGTGTATCAGGGTGACCACGTAATATGAAATGGATGAAATAAAAGTGAACATAGCATGTATAACACTAATTTAATTGTTGATGGAATCCGACCCATAAAAAATTAATGATTTTCTATAAAAATCAATCTTAGAGACAAAATCTTCACTTCCACTATATATGTGATATATATATATATATATATATCACACTTTTTAGCAAATTATTTGCCGGACAGCTAATAAATTTGTACATGCACCTTCGAAGTATTTTAGATATATAATCAATGGAGTAAATGAGAAGTGGGAAAATTAGAATAGATTAAAGAATAAGAACAGAAAAGGGGAAAGAAGGAAGAAAAGAATCTTTACTATATACTATATACTATAAAGATCAGGCCCAAAGCTTTTGAGGAGAATATATACTATTGAAAAATGATTTTTTCTGACTAATATTTTATCCTATTACATGTGTGACACCAATTTTATATCAACCAAGAAGAATATTCCCGAACCATAAATCTCTATCGTTTATCAGATATTGAATCTCAATTTATATTTTTCACAACGGTTGATTTTAAATTTCCCATAACAATTGGTTTTAAATAGATATAGTCTTATATTCGAGTTTTACTATCTGTCTATTATGTATCATTAAAGAAGATAAGTTTCACGTATTTAATTCACACAAATAAAAAAAGCGCGTTCTACACATTCAGTAAATATTAGCTAGTCAATATAAGCTTATATAACACTAGTAATAACAAGACGGACTTTAAGAATCATTCCAAGACATGTGTGTTTTCCATTATATATTTGTAGTGCTATTTCTAGCATTAGCCACATCCCTCCTTAATGCTTCAAAAAGGTTCAAATAGGAAAAAGAAAAAAGAGGATCAAACTTCATCATTGACACACAATTCTTCCTCAATTGACTAAATCACCACAAAAAATTAAGATTCCCACTTTGTGTCACTTTTCTATGGGAAAAAAAAGAGAGAAGAAAATTCCCATTGAAGGGGTTCTTTTTTTAAATAATATTTTGAGGACAAAAAGTAAAAGGTAAACATTATTTCTCATATGGTCATGTCATAAACAAACTAACCCTTTGATGATTCGAAAAAGCTTTAAAGTGCAAAAAAATATCAATCCTACCGAAAGTGAATATATATATAATATGAGCATCCTTTTTCTTTTTTTTAATGAAACACAAGTCACTCCTAGACTATGATAGAAATCTCAGAAACATATCTTAACTAAACTAAGGTTCTATTACCTCCGAACCCATTTGTTTGTAATTTTGTACATTTTTTTTTTCCTACGAGGTCTCCAAACATCTCCAACACGTCTCAATGAAATGGAGTTACAGAGTGTGTCATGTAAGTCAAAAGGTATCATGTAGGACCATAGTTTAGTTAAGGTTTGTCTCTGAGATTTCAGTCATAGTCTATGAGTACTTGTACCTTATTCTGTTTCTTTTACCTACTTAGTGTCTGGAATCCATATTGGAGTCTTGACTAAATTTGAAGCGCGTACTTTATAGCTCATTCGAGAGTGACACTCCCAACAAGATTTTTTTCATATTCATGATTCAAATTCGAAACCTCTAATTAAGAGTACAATATTTCACCACTGCAGTACATTCCAACCAATGTTTGATAATATATGAGCATATTTCACATAAAAGGTTTCATAAGAAAAAGGTAGAAAATGAAAAAGAAAGAGATAAGAGTATCTTTTCTTTGAAGTAGTGATTTAGTTCTATGGTGCCAAACTTCCACTAATTTATTGATATGGTTGCCACAAAACTATGCTTTCTCACTTTTTTACAATTACAATTTGAGTTTTTTTTATTATTAGTATTATTCTTGGAGTAATATTTGAGATGTAAAGAGGGACCCAAATCATAGTTTTAATGGGAGATGCAAGTAAAGTCCTCATGCTTTTCCTTTTTCCAGAAAAAAAGAAAAATTGTCAAAAGAAAAAGCTAATTACTTGGATCCTATCATACTAACATTTATAATTTGACCAGTCATGCAAAACTAGCAACATTTTAGACTTATCATCACGGGCGGCTTAATCAACTTGGTGATCGGAAGTCAAATTATAACGAAAGGTCTTAAATATTTTTTTTGAAGTATACTTTCTTAATTTGTTTTATTACCTGCTTCATCCAAGAGTCGATACTACTTATCATGCCAACGATTTATGTCGAACTCATTTATTCAAAAATTAATGACCATTAAATACAAAAAGAAATTTAATTATAACGTGGGCCCCATTGTTAGAAGAGAAGAAAAAAAACTACTTACGAGTACTCATAGTTCACAAGATAATTTAGTAGGTAAATTTAAACAAAGTTTACGTTCTCATTTACTAGTCTATTGACATAATAACTTATATAGATATACCATACAAAATAAATTGTTTGTTGCTGCTATATTAAAAGTGACAATTAAAAATAAAAATTTATTTTTACAATTATAAACAAGCAAAAATGAAGGGAGATAGTTGTTTTCCCGTCAAGATTACGTACAAAGGATATGCAATAAATTTGTACCTAACAAAAGGACAACCACTTGTGTGGAGAGATATGACATAACATTGATACAAAATGTGTACCTAACATATGTTTGTTTTCAAGTAAGAAGAGCTAACATCACCCAATGTAGCTGAAAATGACGTCTGTGTTATATAAACATTATAAATAGTAATTAACTATAACCAAATATGTTTTTTAAATATTATTGTAGACATTAAAATTTTGTGGGACTCTACAAGATGGTGTTTAATTCGAATGGGGACTCTACAAGGTGTGTTCAGTTACAATTAGAATTTTTGGAGGTTACTCAACTCTAAACCCTAAACCCTAGTTCATGCCTATATAAATGTATATAAAGGGTACTAAATTCCCTTAAAAGGCACTCTTAGATATTTTTAAAGATCAAGATCTCGAATATTCCGCAAATTGATGAAATAGTCCTATAGAGGTCAAATTTACATCATCCTAATTCGAGAAATACGCCACTAACGATCCTCGAATCATGGATAAATCATGAGTAGAATTAAGGGAGGAACATAATTGTACCTGCAAGATGAATGAAATTATGTTTCTTCATATTTTTTTTTGTGATTGTAATTTTTTTTCTATCACTTTAAAATTTGTTGCAAACAATTATTTTTAGAAAAAATAAAATAAAAGGGAAAGATGGTGGCATGTCATTGCTGATGAATGCGAATATCACATGACTAAGCAATTTTATCGTTTGTTAACAATATTGGAATTGTTTTACTCTTCTTTCTTTTTTCATTTTAAAAAAATAAATGGTTTTCTCCATTTAAAAAATGAAATTTTTGTTAGCAAACCAAATATTTGATTCTTTTCATACATAAAATGGAAAAAAATAAAAATAATCAGTGCATTTCTTAAGTTTTAGTGCCGTGTTGGAAGTTTATTTGGGTAGCTTTTTTCCTTTCTTGGATTTTTATTAATTGCAACAAAATATTAGTGATCTTAACTTAGGATGTCCATATATCAGTTTGGCTTAATTTGACTCCGTCCTATAATATTCATCTGTATTATTAAAAATATTTAGCTCAAATTATTTGTCAATTTACAAATCAAAATAGAATTGATCCAAAAAAATTATTTTACCCTTAGAATTAATTATGTTTGAAAGTATAAATATTGTAAAATCACAATAATTTTTTTCATTGTTAATCTTGATGTTGATGGATAAGACACATAAATAGGTGTATTAAAAAAAGTTAAAGGGTAAATTAGTAAAAATATCCTTCGTATTTGTGATTTCTTGAGGAATTATAAAGGAGAAAGTGAACAAGTAATATAGGACAGAGGAAATACCTTATTTGTAAATGTCACTCATTTTAAATAGTCTTCGGACTAATTTTCAAAATTCAATTTATCGTTAAAGGTAAAGTTGAATAATAAACTAAAATTTGTAAGAAAACAAATCCTCATTTGAAAAAGGAAAATTCAAATAACAACTATACTGTGATTTTGGAGTCATCTAGATGTTATGCTCGTGAAAAACAACAATATTTATATGCCATCAAACAATAAATTCATGAGCATTAAATAATAGGACCATTTAAATTTCAAATTTGACATACAAGTCAATATAGTTGATCAAATTTAGTAAACCACAAAAAAATTGGTAAAGTGAAAGTGTGACGTTTCTATCCACAAATATAACGTGTAAGTGACTAAAATCATATGGTACATTGATTATCTTCTTAATTTTGGCCCACAATTAAAGTTAAAATTGACTTTAACCACAATAATATTCTAGATATATCCTAGGTTACACAAATTATTAACAGATCCTAGTATACTTTTCCAAATGTGAAACAATAGGTTATAATTTATTCTTATGCCCATAATGAAAGTGAAGATTGACTTTAACCTCAATCACTTTACGTGCTTCCAACTTTCAAGGCGACCAAAGGGAAGAAATTGAAGAAAAAAATATTCCTATATTACTTGTTCATGTTGTTAAAAAGTATCTATCCCAAATTAATAAAATCAAAATAGAATATATATTTTTTTAAAATTTTGCCATTAATTGTTGTTTGAAAAGTATAAATATTGTAAAGTTCTAATAACTTTTTTCGTTGTTATTTTTGATATTGATGAGTAAGGCACATAAATATATAGTGTATTGAAAAGAGTTAAAGGGTAAATAAATAAATAAAATAATTTATTTATAATTTATTGAGAAGCGTGTGAATGGTGAAGGAGAAAGTGACAAGTAATATGGGACAGAGAGAGTAACTAACACTAACTTGGTATATATTTTGATTTTTTGATTGATTTTCAACTTTGTTGACGGGCAAATCAAATTCAATTTCATAGATTTTTCTCACGATGAGGTCTTAGATGAATCATTTGTGCCCCTATAGCTCAATTCATCACTATTCAATTAAAACCAATCTAAACTAACTCATCATAAATATCAGAGGAAGTAAGGTTTCTTGGTCATTTACTAAGTGAATAGAAAAAACTGATATTTTTAAATCTTTTATGTGTAAAGATAAAATCTTTTGTAAAAGTAATATAATGTTATTATTTTTTATTAGTGACCTAGAAAATCAATTCTCCTAGCACGAAATCCTATCCTCTTTGGGAATGTGAGAAACTTCTAATAGAATATACATGCGACTCATTTATATCATGAGCTAGCACAAAAACAAAACAAAAAAAAGTTTTTACATTATCAATTATCAACACCAATGATAGGATAGGATGGGAAAATTGAAGGAACTTTAATCACTTTATTTTATTTATTTTTTTGAAAAAAAATATATCATATCATTTTATTGTAATATGAAGTATTTGATTTTTGTTGGTGTAAATCTAATGATAGGAAATTAATTCTTCATCTGACTAATAATATTCACAGAAATTAATTCTTCATCTGACTAATAATATTCACCGCCCATGTGTACCAATAACAATCACAAAAGTTATGCTGCCAAATAGCATTTCTAAAATCCAAAATTTTAAAAATTTGTTGATTTAAAGTATAATCAAAGTTTTGAATGAGTTGGAAAGTGACAGGGGAACAAGATGGATTAGTGATAAGACCTCTCTTTCACTTATATAATTAATTAAAATAAATTAAAAAGTTTTATCTATTAGGGGCTGCTAGATTAACATGTAGACAAATACTTTTTGTTACTATACTTAATTAGGAATATTAATTATAGCCTTTTGATTCTTGTGATTCAATAAATATAATTGGTGGGCCAATTCAAGAATGGATGTTGTACTTGATGTTGATATATCACATATAAATACAAAACTAGTATTGTTATTAATATTTTAAAGCAAAACTCTTGAGTTAAATTTAGTAAAATTGAAAACAACAACTTGTTAGGTAACCTTAATTGAATGAATATGATGTGGTAGGTTTTTCTGTCATATTCATTGACAAATCATATGTAGAATGTTATCAAAGAATACTGATAATTAATTACAAATTTGAAATTTTATTAATTTGAGTTGAATTAAATTGAAGTTCTTTTCTTTTTTGACTGCTAATTATTTTGCTCTAGTCCAAAAATATCATTATTGATATTGAAATAGAGAAAATGTGTTTCTCGATAAATGACATTTTAACTTTTAGCATTTTATTGTCATAAAAGATGAAAATTTGATCACTTCTAGAAAATAATATCGTTGATATATGAAAAAAAAAAGTAAAATAAAAAATAGTGGAAAAGATGTCATTAAAATACCAAGACCAATTTTAAAAACTTGGTGCATGATCAACTTGGATGGTACTCCATCCGTCTCAGATTACTCGTCCATTTTTGAATTGACACATCTACTAATTTTGGGAGTTTATCATTTTACTTTTATTAATTAATGAAAGGGTAATGCTAAATGACCAAAAAAATTGGCAAGATTTGGCCAGAAATTTAAAAAGTGTATAATATTGTTTTTATTTTAAAATAAACTAATTTTTTTTAATTAAAAGGTATTAAAGTTAAAAAGGTAAAAATATTTAAAAAAGTAAAATAACATAGGTAAAATACCATTCTGGCCAAATTTTCTGGCCAAAAGGATTTTTCCTTAATAGAATTCTAGAATCAATTACTCATTAAAGAGGATCTACCTTTTTCAAAAACATTAACTCTCTAAAAAAATTGAGGGTATCGTAAGTAAAAACTTGTCTTTTCTTGATTTGTCAAAAATGACAAGTAAAAAGTCAAAATTGAACAAGTAAAAAGGGATAGAGAGAGTAGTAGAAGAGAAGTATTAATCTTTAATGATTCTCCAATTTTTGTTAATCCTCAATTCGTAATCTTTAATGATTCTCCAATTTTTGTTAATCCTCTTGAATTTGAAAACAATCTTTTATAAAGAACATTTATTATAAATGAGGCCTTATGCAATGTGAATAGTGGAAATAATAAAAAATCTAGATATAATTTGAAATGACCATTATTGGTGCACACAATGACAAAGAAAAGCGATAAATATGAATCCATTTTGACAAGTCATATCTAGAAGTTTATTTTATTTTCTTTCGAAACAAATGACTATATTAGTATAAGTTATTTGTTGAGAAGCACATGACACGAACCACTATGATTAAAGCTCTCAACTAATATTTTCAAGTACAACTAATTAACTTGGTGGATGTCATGTCAAACTTCCTAATTCAACAAAATAAACAGGATTGAGTACACATAATTAATTCATCTGGTCCACTTCTAACTAATAAAAACAAATGCCACAGTTTTGTGCCATTATTTTGAGGAGTTGGCAGGACTTTTCAGTGTCCAAATTAATTGATGAACAAATCTAGGACGTATTAATTGTTTTCATTTTTAAGACAAAAAATGCACAAACCAACAAAAAACATCAAATGTCATGTCCTAACCCATTCACATGTTTTCCAGAGGAAAGGCCATTGTTTGTTTTGACAATGTCATGTCAGAATTATGGTATTATTTATTGTTAATAAAATTTAAAAGAGGGCAGGATAACTAAAAATAAATATTGTTAAAAGAATGGCATAATATGCATAGAATTAACAAATAGGTATATGGTGTGTAAAATCTCTAGTTGATTTTGTTTTTGAAAAATAGCTATTGTAATCGAGTTTTAAGTTGAGGGAATACTAGATGTTTGGTGATTTCTCCTTAATCAAAATAATAAATAATTTATTAAGGAAAATAATTTAATCAATATTCTATGGATGTCTTGTTCACATAAATTGCATAGTTTCATAATTAGCCATCCATGTATTACCATGTCTCCATAAGAGTTTATTAACAAAAAATACAAAAATTTTGGTCTCAACTTCAATACATAAATATATCATATAAGACTAAAATATAATTTGAAATTTCCTTTTTATACTTGTTGGTCATTATTATGGTTATTAGTGTAATTTTATGATAGTGGCTATTTTTTCAAATTATAATAGGTATCAAATCGGCCATCGGGCTATGTGAGAATTTTAGGGTCCAATGGGCCAGATTCAATGTACAGCAGATACAAGTCCAATGGGCCAGATTCAAGGTATAGCAGAAACAAGTCCAATGGGCCAGAATGTATGATGTCCGAAATGACAAATAGAGTTCGTGGACTTTTTCCTACTAATTAACAAGCCCAAAGTGGAACATCAAATAGAAACTCAATAAGTATTAGATAAAATTTCAGAAATAGAAAATATAATAGTTATAATAATCCTCTATAGCTATAGTTTGATAAATGCGCTTCATAGCTATAGTTCCATTTGCTGTAAAGGTTGAAGTTATATGTACATTTCGTTTGCGAATATACAAATAGGGTAAGCATATACAAATTTTGTATTTATCTATTTAGGATATTTTCAAAACTCCGTTGGTATACTACGCTTGTCAATATACAAACGGAGTAATTTATTATGAGTCTATTATAAATCGTATACACATATCTAGGGTAAACATATATAAATTTTGAATTTATACAATCAAGAACCGAATTTTTCAATTCCGAATTTATACAATCAAGAACTGAATTTTTCAATTCCGAATTTATACAATCAAACATATTATACAAATCAGGGGAATAATAAGATTGTGCAAAACTATAGCTACGAATTAGAATTTCTCTAAACAGTAGCTATAGTATTGATTATGATTTAAACATTTGATATTCTGCACAATGTCCCCTAAGCATTATTGTTGAGGTTTAAGTTCTTGTTTCATTGGGCTGAAATTCAAGCAATCGTCAATGGTTCAAGTTTAGAAATGGCTGTAAAATAGATTGGTCTTGACATTTTGTATCCCCGTGAAAAAGTCTAATAAAAATGATCTTCGTAAGGGGTGGTATTGATTTCTTGACCCCGCTTAGCAATTTTATTATAAAATAGGATTTGCTTAAAAAAATTCTAACTTTGGCCCATAAGACACAAGTTCATGATAGTTTAAGACAGTGAACCTATACAATTGACTAGAAATTCTGCATTATAGGTAAAAGTTAGAACTTAGGTATGTTGCCCATCAAACATAAGTTTTAACTTTTGTCCACAAAGCTAATGTTCAGGATATTTTTAAGAGAGTGAACGTTACTCAATCAACTAGAAGTTTTACCTTAGATTAGAACTTATTATGTTTCCATCAGGCATATTTAAGTTCTATCATTTGTCCATAAGGCAGACGTTTAGGATGTTTCAAGACAGTGAACCTGTTCAATTGCCTAGAAGTTCCATTTTACATGTAAAAGTTAGAACTTAGGTATATTGGCTATCAAATATAAATTTTAACTTTCGCCCAAGAGATAGACGTTCATGATATTTCAAGACAATAAATCCGTTCAATAGACCATAAGTGTTGCTTTATAGGAAAACGTTAAAACTTGCTTGATAGACAACATAAATTCTTCCCAACAATTTTTTTCTAGTAAAAGCCATTTACCAAAGATTTTATTCAAAAGGACACAAATTTAAGATCAAACACTTTAGGAGACACTAGACGTAATTTCCTCATCATCAACTCAAGTCGATGGATTTCAAAAAGCACACAATAACCAATTTAGTTTATATTTGTAAAATGTAATCCATTTTGCATGAAGCGCGCAACAGAAAAGATTAGTGATATTTACAGATTATTAATTAGTAAATTGCACTATATTGCAGAATCCAAAATTCTAATAAAGGGATTAAGAAAATGTCAAACCTGGAGTTGACTATTGAGCATTGACTAAATATACAAGATATGTTTGTGATAAATACAAGATTATCTCCAACATTATTAACACATACCTTATTTAGATATTTATTGACGAGATCTAATTACAATCAAAATTTTTCCCCTTAAACAGTAATCACCGCTAATATAACATTTGCTATAAAAACGTAACGTTAGCAAATGCAATAATTATAACCAAAAAATATATATGGCAAAGTCTTTAGCATCCTTGTTTTTGTTTCCCTTACCCTTGGTAATTTAAATCTATGCATCCATTTTCTTTTGAGATAGATACTGCTATTTAATTTCCACTAATATTTTATCTCTGTTAGAATTTGAATCTGATTTCACCGAAGTATTTCATTGACTACTAGACAACAACAAATCTGACGGCTTGATTAAGGATTTTTTTTTTTTTTTTTTGCAGTTGATGAAAATGTTGGGAGAGTGGATGGGAAAACTTGTTACAAAGAGGTGCATGAGATAATTTGCAAGAATGATAATCCAGAACCAGACTGCTTGCCTGCATGTAAACATTTATTTGGAGGTGGAAGTGGAGCAACTTGTGCACCTCAATTTAATGGACCTAGCATTTGTGCTTGTGTATATCAACGTTGAATAAATATTTATTAATTATATACTCTTATTTTGGTCCTTTATATATGTCATGATGCAATTTTTTATGATAACGAAAAAGGGTAAAAAAAATATCCTTAAATTATGAAAAAATTGAATAAAAATGTTATTAGTTAGTGGTTCGGTTAAAAATGTCTATATCATTAATGTTTCGGTCAAAAAATCCCCCACCATTAATATTTTTTGGTCAAAAATCCCCTTTTCCTATAAACTTATTTCTTTTCTTTTTTGAACACATTATGTTTATAATAAAATATTATTTTTAAAGCACTGTTTTCTTTTTTTTCTCTCTCTTAAACTTCTCTAGCTAAAATAAAAGTGGATTTTTTTTCTTAATCTCTTTTTATCAATTAAAATAAAATAATGCATATAGTACTTTTTAAATCGATGATTAGAGCTGTCAAAAAGGGCCGGACCAGCCCCACCCGGCCCAAGCCTCGCGGGTCAAGGAATTTGAAGGGCTAGGGCGGGTTGGCCCTTCATTTGGTAGGGACTGAAAATGCTCAACCCAACCCAACCCTAGAAGGGCCGAGGGCTGGGGCGGGCTAGCCCTTATTTTTATTTTTTTTCTTTTCAAACTTGTAATTCTATAACATAAAAAAAATGAGAAAATTTTCAAATCAAATATGACAAACAATGGTGTTGTTTCAACAACACTAGCAAAAATTTAGTGTAATTAGCATGTATCATGCATACGATATATGCGAGTGAGATAAGAGAGTGACAAGCAATATGGGAGGGAGGCGAGGGCGCGAGATTTGTATATGTATCCTATACACATGCAAATCTACTTTGATAGGGTGTATCTAGAACAAATTAATCTAATTTTGAGTCCATATATTCCGAGATAAGATACATGTATCTGGGTATGAAGATTCATAATATTACAACATAGCGTATATTCAAATAATTAGATCACATACAAGTGAGATTATTGTAAATTACTCTTGAGTTAAAAGTTTTGGCTCATGGGCCTACCCCAGCCCAGCTCTGATCAAGCCTCAAGGGCCAATGGCTTATATGGGCCGGGTTTATAAGCCTTATTTTAAATGGGCTTAAAAAATCGTATCCCAACCCTACCCCAATAACGGTAGGGTTGGGCCGGCCCCATGGGCTAAGCCCATTTTAACGGCTCTATCGATGATATATAAGATTATGATAACTTCATCATTAATTTTCACTAAAATAACAATTGAAAAAAACAAACTAATAATAAAATAAAACTAATTTTTCTTTCTCAATCTTTTCGTAATTGAAGTAGGATAAACAATTATTAATATATTTATTGATTTCTAAGTTAATATAAAAAGGAAAAATTACTTGGATGAATGCCTTTTAATAAATAATTACTGATTTTAGCGATACTTTTTATTTATTACCATTTATAGCAATACTATATTAAATCTGCAATATGTATTAAAAGTGAATTAAGTATGCAACATATATGTATTATAATTATTTTTAAAAATATATTATGCTTATTTGGTAAGAAGT
>JAJOOO010024766.1:0-29657 GCA_029582685.1 Solanum piurae
AGATTGGCCTAAACAACTTGCCTTTTAAGGGGACGTAAAGTCGCTAACGTAAATCAACTTCTCCTTTATCTCTCGTATCCTTTTTTTTTCTCATCCAGTGTTTGGAGTTTGCATTGGAGCCTCGATTTAATCTGGATCACGTATTGTAGGGTCCATTCCGGGGAGGGGGGGGTGACGCTTCCAACGAAATTTTTTTCATATCCAGGGCTCGAATTCGATACTTTTAATTAAGGGTGAAACAATCCTATTACTGCCCCACAACTCATGTTGGTTCCATCCGGTATCTCTTGATAACCACAAATCTCAAAAGGTGCACTAGAATAGTAAGGGTTCTTTCAACTTTGATTTTGAGATTTCAAATGATGTTTATAGGATATCAGTAAAAAAAATCTCATAGTAGACTTTCAACGACATGAATTCTAATTATTTTGAATACCAAATAGTAAATAAAATAAAATAAAGGGTATTGATATATATTTTTATCCTTGTAATGTATGATTCAACATGTTTCACCTTTAATTGTAACTTAATAATAAAGAATTAGCAAATTTCGAAAGCTACACTCATTCAAAAGGAAATGTAAAACAATTTAGCAGTTATTTTTGTAGTAATTCAATTAAATTTTAATAGGATATCTTTCATATATTCCTAAAATGACGAAAATAACATGAAAAGATGAACAATAAGCAACAAACATGTAACTAAAAGACAAGAAGACGAAATAGGCGATGAGAAAAATAAAAAGCATTACATGCTCAACCAACACTCTAAGAATATCCAACATTTTCTTCTCCAGCATTGTTGTCATTAGCAACAACTTCATTGAATTGTATCTTCCTTTGTTCAAGTTGAATCCTCTTAACATCAATTAACTTCAACAAACCCTTTATTTCTCTAACATTGAAGAGTTCTTTTCCCTCAAAAAGTTCATTGAAGAGGTTCTTCATTTCCTTCTCCTCAGCAATTTCCTCTAATTTCTTGATATATTTTTCTCGATTTTTCACTATAGGTTTAAGGTAGTCGTTATGTGTAACTAACTTGTGTTCTGGAAAAGCTAAATAATCATTTACTATGTTCTGAGTCTCTGTTAAAGACGGCCAAGTAAAAACATCGGTTTTTTCAGGAATAGAACAAATTATTCCGACTTTTACATCACATAGAATAGACAACTCGTGTGCTTTCTTACACATCGATGCTAATTTTTCATCTAGCATTTTTTTTCTCTTTTCCTCATCAAGATCTCTAGTGGTCAAACGTGCCCTCTTTCTAGGCATATTTTAGTACACAAAATATAAGAGTGAGTTTTTATTTCTGAATATAAAATAAAAGTGTTTGGCTTATATTTATAGATGTGTAATAAGATCACATAATTAAATAATTGTAAGTTGTTGACTGATCTGACTAAAATATATAAACAAATTAATTGCACAATTTGATTTTTAAGGTATTCATTAATTAACTTATACCTAAATAGATATAGTTAAAATCCTAAAAGTCAATCTTGAAGTTAAGTTTATGGAAGGTTAATAACAATTAGTTATAGATTTTAGACTTCTAGAAGTTGGTACATTAATTCCAATAGATATAGATTTTAATGTGTTACCATTCAAAAATAAAATAATTATGACACTCCAAATACTGCTACTATATAGTACATGAGATTCTGTTAGAAACAATTTGCCTATACGACATCGTTTATTTGGGAGACTAGTAATAATTATATAGAAATGCCTATTTTTGGACTTTTTTCATATAGTAACTATGCTATATTTGACTATTATAAAACTATATTATTGTCAAAACTATGAATAATTAAACAATAGAATGGCTAATAATATTGATAAATTTGTGAATATTCCAAGCAAAAGATCAAAAGTACCCATAGTTCAACTATTAAAAAGCTTAACGCGCTCTATTTGATATCATAATGACTAAAATTAAAATTTATCAATAGCCAAGAAATAAAAAAAATAGTCTTAAACCAAAAAAATAAACTAATGGAACAGATATAACTGGATCCCCCCCCCCCCCTTCTTTTTTTTTTAATAGTAAGTAGTATATTTTATTTCTTTTCGATTAGGACAAGGAATTTTTATTATTTTTATTATTAAAATAAACATGCCTCGAAATTCGATATTTTATCTAGCTGTTAGATTAGGTTAATAATGTTGAGTTGAATGGCATCTGACCATATGAGTTTGAGACAGCCATGGGAAAGTCTGGTCCTTGCTGTCTTTTTTTTTTCTTTCCAGTGTTACGTATTTATTTTGAAGCCCAACTAAATTTGAATTTAGTAAAGTTGTTCATAACAAAGGCGACTTTGTACTCAAGGAGACTCGAACTCGAAACAATACTTATCACTCCATTACAATTCTTATTGCCTTTTCGTGCATTAAATTTTTGCAACATTTTATGTCCTTTATATTGTTGTCTCCAATTCTATCAATCAAATCAAAAGAAATACTATTAAGTAAGACATTCAATTATATAGGGTATGATAAGCATCTTTTTGAGGTTGACAACCCTAGTATAGACTATAGTTAAGGCGTCGTTCGGTTGGGTTGAGAATAAGTTATTTTGAGATTAATTATCTCACGATAAGTTATTTTGGAATATATTATTCCATGACTATGATATATATGGCAGAATAAATAATTTCATGACTATCTAATACCTCCAACCAAATACATGATAGAATAATCATACATTTTATCCTAAAATTATTATACTTTATACCTCACACCGAACGACTCCCGATTATATCTTCATTTAAGATTGACCTCTCCTACAAACATGTTACATGGGCAAAAAGTGACCTAATCCTCTTCTTCCTTCATCTATATGACTATATGTTCTTCTCTTTATAATTGAAAGTGTAGTTTGTGGATCACTTCAACTAGAAAGCCCCTATCTTGTCTACCTTTATTTTTTTTGGTAAAGTGATTTCATTCCAAAGGCATATAAATTACAAACTATAAGTCAATAATAAAATAAAATATTGAAAATAACCATATCAAAGGTGAGGTTGTTTGAATCTAAGCTATGATTGATTTAATGTCAATTATGGGGTGCTCTAAAATAATAAAACTTTGTCATTTTTCAAATCTCAACAACATATGTGGGTGAAAAAAACTAATTAATTAATCAATAATAATTTGATCAGTTCAATCACAATATTAACGACTCCCTCAGTCTCAAAATAAGTAGTAATCATATTAACTCAATTTACCGTCATTAAAATGATTTAGTACTCCTTTCGTTTTCATTTAGTCGTCACAAGATATTTTGTAGAATCATTAAGAAAATAATAATAATTAATAGTATAGTCTGACTAATATATTTTTCTATTAATTCTGAAATCTCTATATTTTAATAAAATCGATGATTTTATATAATTTATAACCGTACCAAATAATTAGGTAGGTATTTTTTTTTTCAATTATAAAATTAATGAAAAAATTAATAATGAGACTTTATGAAAGTATTTTAAATGAACACGAAAACAATTATTGATCAGAGTACTTGAGCAGTGTGTTGACGAATAACATATTGTCTCTTTCTGTTTGGAATCTCTTTTTCAAATGTACAAACATATAAGCTTTTAATACTTCATTCATTTGCTTTTGTCCCCATACTACCCAACTTTCTATCATAAAAAAGAATTTTTATGCGTATAGTCATTCATCAAAATAATAACTCATATTAGTTTAAGAAACATTTACAATAAAGTCTTGAGAGAGGTTTATTAGAGATATTTGAAGGCTAGCTAGAGGAGTTCTTGTAGCTTACTCTAAGATGATTAAAGATAGGGTCAGAGTTATCTTTGTTCGAGGAGTGTCAAGCAATATTCCTTCATTGAAAAATTACTCTCACGCTTGATCATTACCTTTTGACACTTTTTGATCTGAGGTAAAGAATTGATGTAACGATTAAGGGTTCCAAAAGCTTTAAATCTTTGGGAGGTCAAGTTTTTAGACCAGGCTCAAGATTATTATTTTTTATACTTATTATATTATATGTTGTTACTTTTTAATAAAAATTCTGATTCTATCGCTAATTAAGAATATATATTTAATGACATTAAGATACTGATCAAAATTATAGAAGGTGACTTGAAACAATTTTCAGTAATGATAAGGTTATGTAGACCTCTAATCTTAGCCTATTTTTATTTATTTTGGCAATGGACATACTAACAAGTCCTTATAAATGAATTATATTTTTTAAACTTTTATATAATCTTACTTTAATTTATTAAAAGCACTTTTAAGCTATTTTATTTTTTTGAGTTTCATATTTAAATTATTGAGAGTGTGAGTTTTCTATTCGAACTATCACCTAATAGTTAGCAAAATACACCTCAACTAAATTCTTACGATGCGTGTACACTCTCTCTTTTATTTAAAAAATTTCGTCAAGTACTTGTCATGGTTTTCTTTTTTAGAGTCAAACGATAAAAACTATGAGTATATTTTTTTATTATATTGATATGTAGAAGAAATTGCAATTTATAGTACTTTTCGTATAACTTTTGAATATCAAAATTTTTAATTTAAAATATCAAATAATGTAATCTAATTTAACTTTGAAATTTTGTCAAATTGACTTTCGAAAAGCACAAGATAACAACTAAAAGGAGACGAAGGGAGTACTAGGTTAAAAGTTAAGGTTAAATGTTAAAAATATCACCGTATAAATTAACTTATTCCAATCATGACACCCACCATCTTCTTCTCCACCTTCTTAGTCGTGATCTCGTCTTTGGCATTTAGCATGACATTGGTATCTTCGACTTGAAAGAGGAGAGTTAAAGATTTTAGAAAAGTCAATTTTTATGAGTCAGCAAATAGAACCGTTATATATGTATATAAGTATTTCTAGACAAATATATGGTCTAATCAACATCCAGTGTGTTTCGCTAATTATTGAATAATAACTCAGATAAAAAACTCACACTCTTAATAATTTAGATATGAAATTCAATAAAATGAGATAATTTAGACATGTTTTCGACCGTAACTCTAAATTTTAAACTTAAAAAAATGTGAGTACAAATGAGGGAGAATTTCCATTGAATGAAAAAACAATATTGAAAATCTGCCATTGACCACCATTGTACTTTCTCTCTGTTTTCTCTCTCACCGCCTTTTTGCCGCTGTGAACAACTCCAAAAAGCCCCTCTCTTTCTTCTGCTTCACCTTTTTAGAGAGAGAAAGAGAGAAACCCAGTTATCTTTTCGGTTTCCTTATTGATTTCTCTCTCTCTATATATCTATATCTATATGTATGTATCATTGCTTCATTATTCGTCCATATCTCTATTAATTCCTCAATTAACTACAAAACCCATCTCCCATTTGTTTGATCCAACGGCCATAAATCATCTGCTTATTCAATCGTTCGACTAAGGATATGTCTGCGTAAGATTTCAACTGTTTTTAATTAGTATATTTGCTTGTACTTTTATTCCCAAATATGAATTATGGGTAGTTTTGGGTATTGAATGGGATATTGATTAGTTGAATTAAATGTTGAAGCTTTACGAATGTGTACGAAATATTTGACGAAGTTGTAGTGAAAGATTGAGTTTTTTTTTTTTGACTCTCAAAACAATAAATGTGTCAGACACAGAGTGTGTATATATATATTTTGATAACTGTGGTGGTTGACCAGCTGCACCTCATATGCCTAACACCTCCCACCTGCAACAGCAATAGGTATCGAGTAACTTTGCCTATTAAGGCTAGGACAAGTGAGCAGAAATCACTAATGCATGTATTATTGGCATTTACTGCTGTATCTGAATATTGGGTTCATCTTACTTTAGCCATTACGTTAAAATATTTGTTGCCATTTTTTGGAAGTCGTGATTGGCATGCACCCTTTAAGTTGCTTTGTGAGAGAGTGTTGAATTTTGGGTGATTATTATTTTCATCAATTTGTGATTTTCTATTGCTATCTGGACACCCTCTAGCATTACTTTACTAAGTGCTGAGTTGCTATCTTTCTATTGCTAGGGAGTTTTGTGTTGCAAGTGTTGGCTAAAAGTGTCTAATTTTATTAGAGTAGATTGATATTATTAAATCGATAATTGTTTGTGGTTTTAGTGAAGAATTTACTTATGGAGTCAGTTAGGAGTTAGGCCCAGGTGCTATATCTTTACCGTATGCATTTTTTTTTACATTAGTGATTTGCTGCTGTTATGATTGTGATGTTTCTGTAATAGCCAATTTCATTATTTCTTTTGATTATTGTATTAAACTGAAGTATTGTGCTTTGTGGGTGGGACGGGGGTGGTGATGGTGGTGGTGTTGCATTTGCTTATTTGCTGCTATCTTTATGGATTACATTAAGTCCATTCTTGTTTTATTGAAGATTTTTGTTACTAAGAAGCTGAAGAAAAGGACTCACATAACAAAAAAAAAAAAAAAAAAATTTCATTAATTTTGAGGTTGCTGATTAATTTTTATGCGTTATAAACAGAAGAAGCCAAAAGGATATAGGAACAAAAGGTTCCATGTTCATTTCTCCCCCTTTGTTTGGGGTGGACTTCTAATGTAGTTTTTATTATAATTCATACTAATCAAATTTGGATAGACGCAAGATTGTTTTGATTCCTATCTTTACTTTGTTGTGTTCTTTGAGATTCTTTTTTTCTCTCAGTTTTTTGCCTCTTCCAATCACTTTTGTCCTCACCTTTGTTTGGTAAGTCTATGTTTTCTGGATTGTGTAATTGTCTAGGAAGGTATTACTCGGCACTGCATTAAATAGATACGGGCTCTAGCTCAATAGGGGTGCCCTTTGCTTGTGATGTTTATTGCTGTGTTGTTGTCTTTCCCATTAGCTGCACCTGGACTCTTCTACATTGACATGTAATCCTGGAATGATTTATCTTTTGTGTGCAGTGAAGTGGCTGAAGGAATTTGTGAGGCCAGGCATATTGAACCTAATGGTTACAGAAAGGGTAACAAAAGGAATCTTGTTACCGTTCAAAATGGTAATCATAGCCCGCTGAATGTAGATGAGGAGCTGGATCCATGGACTGCTTGGGCATACAAACCTCGTACTATTACATTGTTGCTTATTGGTGCATGTTTCCTCATGTAAGTTGCTTAGTTAACAGGCTTTATAAACCATTGTTTATAAATTATAGGTATTAGTTCTTTCTTGTGGCTACTTTTTCAGACTCCAATGAAGCTCTTAAAAGGCTTCTTATTTTTGTTTAGTCTTTGCTGGTTCTCCCTAAGGTCCATCTTGAATCCTGTTTCATCAAGTTTAATTATCTGCATGCCGTGTCTAACTTTTTTGAATATTAATGCCGCAAGAAATTGAACTATAAAATTTTGATACTTATTTATTTTCTATCCTCTTATCTGAGGGCTTGCTTTTGGAGCCTATAATTTCTCATGAAATGGAAATGCGACCACTTCTGTTCCTGGGTTTCACCTCTCAATCTGGATTCGTTGTCCTAATTCTTTTGTCAAATATGAAGGAGAAATAAAGGAATGATTGAAGAAAAGCAAACCATATACTAGCAGCCCTGCTCTTCAAAATCCGCCATTTGTCTAGACAGAGCACTTATAATCCATAAAGAAAGAGTCCCCTGCTCAAATGAATTTTGAGGGTAACAAGTCTGTGACAAACAAAACTTATATGCAGTCTGTTGATCCAAATTTCTGCTAATTATGTGATTATTACTGTTCAGCAGGGGACCTTAGTAATAAAAGTAGCTAGCTTACCCCTCAGAACTTCTTCTTTATGATCTTACGTAGAATCTAGTAGTATTAATACTCCACATTTTCCACATTTTCCACATTAACTTTACCTGCATTGCTTACAGTTTGAATTCCCTAAGATCTGTTGGTAGCCATGCAATTATTTTTCTTTGTATTGCTGCTTCTGTTACTGACCTCACTTACCTATTTGGTGTTCCACTCATCTTCATAATTATAGATCAGTATTTGAGCTAGAAGTTTGTATAGAAAATGGAACCTGGGGTCTCATTGTTTCTCAATTATAACAGTTGACTTTACCCTGTTCCCATTCAATGCAGAATAAGGAAAGAGAATATCTGGATAAGTTTATCAAGTTTTTCATAAAAAGATTCATAGTGGATATAGTTGACTAGTTGAGTCATCTTCTGGTTGTCCTTGGTTTCTGAATTCCGATTGCCAATTTTCATTCCGTAAGTCAAAATTTTCAGGGATCTGTTCACTTTATTGACACTATTGTTTATTTCTACTTCTTTTAGTGTAGTTCTTGGTTCTTAAATCATTCTGACCTCCTGAGCACAGCATATGACATGTCAAAGACAAACGAAAAAATTATTAACTTTTTCCATTTCTTTGATAAGTGGGCATCTGGCAATTCCCTTCTTTGAGGAAACTAGAAGGTTGCGTTTGCATATTTAACTCTCTTTATTTACCAAAATTGTGGAAAAGATTAAACCTTACCCTCTTACCTCTTGTTCTGAGGTTTTATTGAGTCCTATTGTGTTACAGCTGAAGAATGTAATACACTTGGTCTATGAATCCTGTCCTTTCTTGTTCACTGTTTCCTAAATTTTCCAAAATTGTTAAAGCTAATATGATTTTGTGTTGGACGTGAAGTTAATATTTGTATGTTCTGACTTGCTTATGTCATCACTATTGCAGCTGGGCAAGTGGAGCACTTGAACCGCAAAGTACTTCCTCCAGTGATGTTACTACTTCTGTGAAAAGGTGTACATTTTAAGCATGTTGTTTATCCAATCATTTTTTTAATTATGCATAAGAAATTGATGTAAGTAATTTGTTTTTCATCTGTTAGGGGCATTTGGGCAATGGTTGCTGTTTATCTTGCTTACTCTTTGCTGCAAGCCCCTTCAACGTAAGTTGTTTCCACATTTTGTTTGTCTAAAATGAACAAGTTAATATTTTTGGGTATTTTGTGTTAGAATGTTGGGTGTTTCTTGCCTTAAAAAAGGAGTTAGTGGTTACTGGTATAAATGTCTGTATATTGTTCACTATGTGAGCAGTAAGGATTTATCCCACCAAATTCAGATACAGGAGTAGGTGATATTCTCTATTCAATTTTATGGGATTCTTTATGGAGTTTCTTTTACTCACTTCTCAATTAGGCGAGTTCAGGAAGTTGTGTTCTTAAATTTGCATTTCATCTTTGAAATTGAAGTTGGAAGTTTTTAACCAATTAATTATAAACTAAACTCGAATTTTAAGTTTCCTCTGGTTTTGAATGTGTAGTTGACAATTCTCCTTTTTCCTCCTTGTGAACTGATATGGAGTTTGTGGCAATAATATTCTACCCACTTAATACTTTAGTTCTTTCATACAGGGTACTTATTAGACCACATCCTGCGATTTGGCGCCTGGTTCATGGAATGGCTGTGATTTATCTTGTTGCTTTGACATTTCTACTTTTTCAGGTGGGTTGGTAAGAAGAGTTGTGTTTTCTTACCTTCATGTTACTGAGCCAGTAGCTATAGTTTCTTACATCTGTGTTTTCTTATGATATTTGTTCATGTGTTATTGCAGCCATTAGATTATATTCTGAATATGAAAACTCTGTTCCTTTATTTTCTCAGAGGCGCGATGATGCTCGCCAGTTTATGACATTTCTTCATCCTGATCTTGGCATTGGTAAGGATTTTGATCTACTCCTTGTAGAAAATTTCCGTGGTTCGTTCATGCAGGTTCGTTCTGTTCATATGTTTTGCTTTGTAGCATAGCTAAGACTGATTTGACTTGCTATGCAGAACTTCCTGAAAAATCTTATGGTGCTGATTGCAGACTCTATGTACCTGAAAATCCCACAAACAGGTTTAAGAATGTTTATGTAAGATTTTTCCTTGCACTCTGTTTACCTCTTCAATTTATTTTCTTCATGAGTTTTGTCTTTCATTAGTGATTGAGACTGCTAAAAGTAATAGTTTGGCCTTTGAGATCTCTCTGAATGGTGTATTGTTTTGTAGGACACATTGTTCGATGAGTTCGTTCTGGCTCATGTCTTAGGGTGGTGGGGCAAGGCCATCATGATACGTAATCAGCCTCTTTTATGGGTCTTATCTATTGGGTTCGAGTTGATGGAGGTCAGATCCTTTATGGCTTCTTTCAAGTGCTTTAAGCAGCGGCCATTCATTTTTAGATATAACCATTTTAGGCAAGTGGTTAACTGATTATTTCATTTGTTATAACTTATCTTTACACTGCTATGTTTCAGCTTACTTTCCGCCACATGTTACCAAACTTTAATGAGTGCTGGTGGGACAGCATTATTCTGGATATATTCATTTGCAACTGGTTTGGTGAGAAACTTTAAGCCATTTTCTTGGGTATTTATGATATAGACATATTTGGACATGCTTATGTCAATTTATGTCATATGCTCCATTATTTATCTGATGATTATTTATCGCTGCACTATACTGGTACATACATTAACATAGCATGATGTTCTATTTGGTTGGTACTTCAAATCCACCCTCTTATACCAAATCACTGGGGATTAGTTATGCACTTATGCTTCTATTTGCAGTGGTTCCATTTTTGGGGCTAATTTTGCCAAAAATGTATGAAGTATCTTTAGATTGTTAAAGTCTATCAGCACATGTTCCATGTTGCCCCCTTCCCCTCTCACTATTTTTCTGTTGTAAGTTGATTGAGACTCAGTTGATTCCTGCACTGTTTGGATCATGCAACTCTTTCTACATTCACCTATCTCCATCTCATTCTTCGTCCCTAATTTGGAAGGCTGTCAGTATTAAATCTGATTATCTACTAGGCCAAAATGGTAGAAACTGAAATTGTTTGTCCATCAGTTGATATCTCTTTAGACTGTAAAGGCAGCTTGTAATGGGCGTAGGTCAAATGTGGAGGAGTGATGTTATGAAAAAATGAGAGTCTATGGAGAGATGGGTAGTTTCTCAACTGGAAGAGGTTAACTTTATTCTGCATCTCTGGCTGCAATGAAAAAGGGTTATTATGGTGAAGAAAGCCTAATTTTGTGCATCAAGCTAACAGGTGATTTGTTAAGTCTTACAGTTATCTGTTTGTTGGTTGTCGAGGCATCTATTAGCTTCCGGTTTAGCGTATCTTAACTGGTCTTTGGCCAACAAAGGATATGTAAGGTACTCTGGTATTCACTGCAGTAAAAATAGTTAGCATAATGTGGTAATGAAACTTTGGTTGGTAGAAGAATAGTCATGAGAAGGCGCATATTTCACATTTGTTTCTTAGAGTGCTCCTGTGTCTTATCTGAGGCAAAGCAAAATATGAAGGCTGAGCTAAATAGCTATGTTATCACGTGTATGCAGTCTTTTTCTTGTACATAACTACATCAGGGGTCATAAGTTTAAATTTGTACTTGGGATCAGAATTAGTTTAATAGAAGATGATTATGAATTACCATTGCTTAGAAAGATCACCAATGTAATGGCATTGTGAACGATCTCTATATTAGGAAAGAAGTTATGTTAGTGAAAGTGTCATGGACATGGATTCCAGTGCTGGGAATGAGATGGAGGGGGACATCTACATCTACTATATGGAAGTTCCAAATTTTTTTAGGACATGAGTCAATTTAGGGATAGTTTTGAAGATGAGGTAAAAGATCTTGCCATTACTTCATCTAAAAAGAAAAGATCTTGCCATCTTGGTTGGCAAAAAATAGTCACGAGATGGAGAATGTATCACATTTGTTTTCTTGAAGTACTCCTGTGAGCAAAATTTGAAAGCTTGAGTTAAATATCTACATTATTATGTGTGTGCAGTCCTTTATTGTACATTGTGGGTCATAGATTGGAATGCTATTTGGGCTGAAATTCTTTTAATAGCTGATGAACATGAATTATTGTTGTTTACAAAAAATTATTGAGGTAATGGCTTTTTGTGAATGATGTCTAGTATGAGGGATGAATTATGTTAGTAATTGTGTCACGGAAATGTATGTTTGGTATGAGACAGAAGTGGGTATCTACTATAAAGAAGTTCTGGAAGTATTTGGGACATGACTCAATTTAGGGATGATTTAAATTTAACTGTACATGTGTTGTGTGTGCTACTGTTGCTATATAACAAAGTATGCATGTGCTGTTGTGTGTGTATTGCTGTAGATAACATATTATACATGTGTTGTGTGTGTGCACTGTGTAGTGTAGTAAAAAAACATATATACTATCAGAAACGTTGATAGCTATACAAACAAGCCATAAAGATCAAGTTACATCTGAACAATGATGACATTTAAATAATTTACTTTGATTATTATATTATGGATAATGTTTGAGTTAGGGATCAATTGGCACATCTGGTGTCTTTCATGTAGCCAAATTTCAGAAACCAATCTGAAGATTTGAGAGAAATAATTTAAAAAAAAAATTGAGATGCCAGTTGATGGTGTCCAGGCTTCGTAGATGTTGTCATACTAACATGAGTCAATATGATACTTGCATGTTAAGCAAAATTACATGGGGTGGTTACACAAGAAACAATTATTAACTTTATTCTCTGCATAGCTATCTATCTATGGTATGTCTGTTATGTTTTCTTTTGTCTTGTTCTTTACTTTTTTGGTTCTCTTTAGGCATCTTGGCTGGAATGCGTACTGTTCGATATTTTGATGGAAGAACATATGAGTGGGTTGGTATAAGCCGGCAGCCAAATATTATGGGCAAGGTCTGTCTCTTCAACTGTATACATTGATTTTAATAGTCTGTCTGGTTTGTCTGTTATTGGATTTTCTTGTTTGCATGTTCTTCTTTCTCTACACATAAAGATAATTGACATTATATATTTAATGTTTTTTGTGTGGAGAAATGGTAATTCCACAACGTGTGAGTAGTTTGTTGATAAATGTCTCATGTGGAGTTTGAACTCCGTAATTGCAACTAGTGTTCATTTCTGCTTGTAGAAGAGTCAAATGGTTGTGAGAGATGTTTACATTCAGTTTGATAGAAATTGTTGTTGCTGATAGCCTCTTCACCCTGTAATTATCCTGCTTTATTCCTGCGGGAATCAGCCCTGATTGTTAACTACTAATATAATGGAAATATATCACCTTCTAAAGGGTAGGTGATTATCGTGAGGTAGAATACAAATTATTCCGGGATAATCTGTTGTTATCTGGTGTTTGCTTTATGTGTCCATCTTTCTCAAACCAGTGAGGAATCATGAAAACCTCAATTATTGGTCATTTTTTAATCATACTGCATAGAACATCTTAAGTGAGATATAGTTATGACTCGACTAAACCTCCATAGAAAGAGGATTGAATTTTATTGTATAGCTCTCTGCAAGATGTTATGCGCATATTGAGCTGTACTTAGGTCTTAGGCTTTCAAATTCTTTTAGTTAGATTCTGGATCAATATCTGCGACAATGCCTCATCCAGTTACTCTTATGTTCTGGACTTCTAATTCATTCACCAAATAGTTTGGATCTGAGATGTAGTAGTTGATTGGATGATCTTGACATAACTGTGCTAGTAATTCTAGTTGGGTACTTGTAGCTTCTGGCACAACCCTGACACTAAAGAGTATCTGAGTTGGTTATTGTGGAGTCGGTGCTTGTAAACTAAATCTCTCTTCTGGCATATTCTATATTTGACTTCAGCACTACAGATTTTTGAAACCTAGGAAGAATGTGAAAGTTCTAGTTTGACAGTCATATGAACAGTTTATTGTTAGACATTTTTATCTTCTTTTGGGTTTTGTAGGTCAAGCGAACACTTGGCCAATTTACACCTGCACATTGGGATAAAGATGAATGGCGTCCCCTCCTTGGTCCCTGGCGATTCCTTCAAGTTCTCACTCTCTGTGTTATTTTCTTGACTGTGGAATTGAATACATTCTTTTTGAAGTTCTGTCTTTGGATTCCACCTAGAAACCCTTTGATAGTGTATAGGTTGGTTCTGTGGTGGCTACTTGCAATACCAACAATTCGGGAGTACAACACTTACCTACAGGACAGGTATCTCCTACCTATTTTATTACAAGAATTATGAATTGCACTATATTTTTCTTCCATTGCCCGAATTCTGTTTTTTACGTGACTTCACTTTTCCCCAATACTCCACAATTATACGCAGGACACCAGTAAAAAAGGTGGGAGCATATTGCTGGCTTTCACTAGCTATTTGCATTGTTGAACTCCTAATCTGCGTCAAGTTCGGACAAGGTCAGTACTCCACTCTTTTCTCAGTTCTCATTTTGGGTGTGTCTTATCAATCTGTGTATTAACAGTTAATCTCATCTTTTTCTGCTATCCTTCAGGATTGTTTCCTGACCCCATGCCCAATTGGTTAGTAATTTTCTGGACATGCACCGGCATTGGCCTTGTGTTATGTTTGGCTGCATGGTCATGGCAATTACATCGTACAATGAGGAAAAAACAGCAATGAGTTTCTGCAGTAACTCCATTCTTTATTCCTTTGTGTTATTTCGGGTAACCAACCCTCTTGTAAATACCAATTACCTTTTAACTGTACATGTTTTCTTCCTACTTTAGGTATTACAGTTGAAAATGTAGTGAACCACAATTCTTTATCACTAGGTTGGTAGATGCCTTGTTTGTGCTGCCTCAGTTTGCAGGCTCTTTCCTAAATAAATTTTTTACGGAGTGTATGTTGAAACTTGAAAGTTTTGCAATTTCAGTTCTATATCCAGGTACTCGAAATTTACCCTCTCCTCATTGCAGTTGGACTTTATTATTCCCATCCAAATTGTGTCTACTTTGCATGGCTCTCAAAAGTTCTTAGGTACTCGTAAAGCATGGTTACGAGTAGAGTTTCATCTCTTTCTTCCTCCACTTCTTACCTCATTTCCCCCTCCAGGGCTATTGTTCTCTCGAAGATCATCGAGTCTATGGGTAGCATAAGTTTCTGAGAACTGCCTTGGCCAAAAGGAAACACAGATAATTTGGAACAAAGAGAGGTCAGACTGTTTTCTTGCATGAGGTATGATACATCTAACATCTTTGACAGTGCTTCTTGAAAGTAGATGCTGTTAATATTAGTGGTTTTCAAGCTAACATAGCTCTAGTCTACCATCAAGGGGAGTGCACTCACTACTATTTTTCTTGTGGTTGACTTGAGAAACAATACCCATAGTCTATGTAACGGTAAATAGTAACAGAAATCGAAGGACAAGAAATTATAGGAGCAATACTACAAGTGCTAGTATGAGCGGATTTCGTTCTACCCTAATTTGTGTCCTTCATAACTTCTTACCTAAAGTTATGTCTTTGGTAAGTTGGAATTGCATTATGTCCTATCTAATCACCTCTATTCAATATTTCTTTGATTTACCCCTGCCTTTTGTGAAATCATCTATAGAAAGTCAACTTCTTACACCTCCACCTTGCGGGATTCGTACATCCCTTGTTAATATATTGGAATGATCTCAATCTCATTTTTCACATCTTGTCCTCCACCGAAAGTCGTTCTCATCTTGTTACAAATATCCTTATTTCTAATCCTATCTCCCTAGTTTGTCCTTTCCCCACACATCCATTGCAACATCCTCATTTTCGCAACTCTCAAGTTTTGAACGTGAAAGTTTTTGAGTGGCCAACCCTCCTTTCCATGCAACATAGTTGTTTTAACTACTAGTATGTAGAACTTGCCTTAATGACATTTTCTTATTACACAAGACTTTAGATGCGAGTCTCAACTTCATCCATTCTACACCAATACATTGTGTGACGTCCTCGTTTATCTCCCTTTTTTTTTTTTGATAATAGATTCAAAATAGTCGAAACTTCCTCCCTTTTAAATGACCTATGTATCAAGTCTCACTTTCACATTACGTCATTAAATTTGCACTTCAAGTATTCAGTCTTGGTGTTGCTCAACTTGAATACTTTTAACTACAGGGTTTGTTTCCAAACTTTCCACTTGACGTTAGCTCCATCGCAAATCTCATTAATCGAACTGTCATCCACAAATAACATATACTTTTTGACACCTCACCTTGAATTTATTTAACAACAATGTAAAAAAACAAAATCACGAAATACATTAAAATAGGTAGAATATTCCGTATAATCTCATCAAGAAAAAAAAAACAATATAAAGCAATACGACAAAAGAAATAATGGAAATGAAGAAGCCATAACTAAGTAAAATCCTAAATAATATTAGTAATCACAACAAATACGATAATCAAAATACAAAAAACATATAGTTACGAAACTTCTTATTGCAAAAGAAATACTGTAACTAATAATATGTATGAAAGAATAAGCTTGACAAATAAATAGTAGTAATACCATTATTTATTGAAAAAGAATACTTCTAATTCTTCTCCCCTGGCCTCTTAAATTAATTAAGTGGACCTTAAACTAAAGTTTTGGTCGTTGCGCCCTTTATTATTAGTCTTATCATACATCAAACATGTCTAATAGCCTAGTTGATTCATTCAGATTTGACAATATGTCAGATGGTTATCTTCACTCGATGTCCGTAGTCCGCATTGGTGCTTCGATTAAATTTTGAATAGCATATTGCAGAGTTCATTAGGGGTGTCGCTCTCCCCTGGATTTTTTTTTAGATATATAAAAGAGATATTGAATTTTGGATATTTTTTATAAATATTTTAATTATTATAATGTAACAAAGAATAGTTTTGTAACTTTACTACTATGCCTCAAATCAACCTCATATATATAGCCAATGTGCATCACTCAAATAATTCTCCGACCATGCAAAGTCCTCAAATTAGCCGGATTCAGAATTTTGAGTTCATAAATTCTAAATTTTATAGGAAAAATTGATTTATCGAGTTTTAGATAATCTATTTATACGTTATGTAAATTTCTCAACACAATTACAAAATCTTAATTAGAGTAACTGAATTCTACAAAATCCGTAATTAAAACTCTTACTCCACCCCATCCACAAGCCATGCACCTAATGAAATTTAATACTCCAACCAAGCATGGCTTTGACATTAAACATCACCTAATAACTAACTTGAACTTGATTGTGGTGCAGTGATGAGATTGTTTCACCCTTAATCAGATGTATTAGGTTCAAGCTCTAGGTATGGAGAAAATTCTGTTGAGAACGTCACCCTCAAATAAGTCCTGCGGTTACAATATGCAATTCAAATTTTATCGAGACTTCAATGTGGACTCCAAAAAAAAACACCTCCTAATAAAAGGCAATGGAATCTCTTTTTTTGTCATGTCAATGAATGCTTTGGTGTTTTATGACCATGTGGGTAATGGGTTCATGATGAATTTAACTCAACTAATTCACAAGTCTGTCACTAACTGGCCCCCATGTCATTGCAATTTGAGATTCTTTTAAGTGATGATGCATCCAGAATTATGTTTACGGTCTATCGAAAATTGGTTTTCTATCTCATAAGAAAACAAATATAGTCCGCGTATATTTTACTTTCATTTAATCTAACTTATAAAATTGTAGTGAGTATGTTATTATCATTGGTGATGCATCTAGAATTAAGTTGATAGTCTATCAAAAATTACCTTTCTACCGAGGATACAAATATAGTCCGTGTATATTTTACTTTCATCTGATCTAACTTATAAAATTATAGTGAGTATATTATTATCATTGGTGATGCATCTAGAATTATATAAGTTGATAGTCTATCGAAAATTATCTTTCTACCTTGTGAGAATACAAATATAGTCTACATATATCTTACTTTCATCTGATTAACTTATAAAATTGTAGTGAGTGTTATTATTATTGGTGATGCATCTAGAATAAAGTTGATATATAGTATATCGGAAAATGCTTTTATCTTATAAAAATATAAATATAGTCTACGTATATTTTACTTTCATCTGATCTAACTTATAAAATTATACTGAATATGTTATTATCGTTGACGATGCATCTAGAGAAGACGATTATGTTGACCTTGAGGATGAACGTGATGATAATACTGTTGAGCAGCAAATTGAAAAGATAAGAGAACAAGTCATTCTTGATTCTTCCATGGACAATTTATTTTTGTAGGCCAAAATTCTAAGATTGTGATCTCAAGTATTAATAGTTGGATTTGGAATTTATTATTTATTTATATTTTTTTTACTTTTTTAACACATAGGAGTAGGTGTTTGGACATATGATTTGGAGTCATAATTTCATATCAGTGTTTGAATATGCAGGATTGTGATTGATTTCAAATTTCATATTCTCTTAAAAGCATGACTTGAAATTCTAAATTGTGATTACACAAAAAATATTAAATGTAAAATTTGAGTTACAAGTTTATATTTTGTAAAAAAAAAAAATATCAATTAAAAAAAAACTATTTCCTACTATTGTTGACTAGTAAAACCTTATGAAATTATGTGTATTTGAAAGCTTGTAATCGCAAACATTTATTTATAAAAGAAACATAGAGCTATGATTTATCAATACAGCTCCTTAAGACATTCTATTAATCTTATTTGTGGATTATGATTTACGCATTCGATAAGATTGTAAAAGAATTAAATTCCTTTCAATAAATTTAAGTAGAATCTAACATAAATGAGGCCAATACATATTACTTGTCATGTGCAAATTGGTGAGTATACAAACAAAGAACAAATCCCATACCAATCTTAAAAAATCTCACTCTTCAAATAATGAAATTTGGTGACCACACAAGTGATACATCTAGATACAAATCTACATTAAAATATCTATTACTTATAGACCTTCACACTTCAAGACACAATTTTGTGAATATACAAATAAAATAATTTTTTAAGTTACACTCTAAAAATATATGAGTAACCATAATACTTGTAGAAGATCACATTAGCTTGAGGATATAAACTTGGTGACCACACAACAAATATTAGGTACAATCTCCAAAATATAAATTGTCAAAATTGAGGCAAAATGGAGCTCTTTTTTTTTTCTAATCATTTTTACCCCATCATGTTGTTGTTAACTCATTTTACCTCAAGAAGCCTCTCCTTTGCCATTTCTGCCTGTTAAATGAAATCAACACATGAGACTTAGCAATCATAGTGCATGGCAAGTCAGGAATTTCGTCAAGAATGTTCATGATTTAATATATATGTATAAAAGTAATTTTTGACCAATTTTCTGACGAAGGGTGGAAAAGTACCTGTTTTTTCCAATTAGTGAAGCTTGTTATGATAGAAAGGAGAATAGTTTGAAGTGTTGCACCACATAATATGCCAATCCATAGACCTTTTCCCCTAAGTTCTAACCAAAAACCCAATAAAAGAGCTATAGGAATTCCAAATAGGTAAAATGAAGCAAGATTGACATAGGCTCCAATATGTTGCCAACCACACCCTCTAGCAACACCTACAAAAAATAAAAAATAAAAATGAATCAATCCACATTGACAATATATTATATATAGAAACCATATTTTTCACCAACTCAATTTCGATCTTCACTAGTCTAAGACTATCATCTGTTCAAGTACCCCTTCTTCTACTCGATCCTCATCATAACCATTTTTTTCATCTCATTCATATTCTAAAGGACTCTTTCATATTGCATTGGTCCTATCAACTAGCAAGGTAACATAAATTCTTCAAACGGATCCTTCTTTTTTCAACTACTAGATCGCCTTTTCTTAAAGTTTCATACTACTATTACTCAAGTGATATGTGAATTGCTCAGGAGAGAGAGATTCAGAGTGCAAATAAAATATTAAAAGTACTACATAGAGACTTGATAAGTAAAATGTCTAACCTGAAAGAGAAGCTTGTAAGGCATCCATTATGACAGATAATGAAAGAAGAGGAGCAATCTTTGCTACATAGTTCACAACTTCTATCTCACTACTGTAAATGAAACCAAAAATGTTTCGACAACCAAATAGAGTCGCGCTTATTAGTATAGCCTCCATTACTGTAAGGACCATCACTGTGAAAACAGAAATACGCGCTCTTTGTGGATTTCCAGCTCCTAACTCGTTGGAAACTCTCGTGCTGATAATTAAAACGAAACGTTAGAACTTAGAACCTCAATGCTCAAAGATAACATAACTTGAATTTAGTACTTATAAGTTCATACCTTACAGCACTAGATAGACCATATGGAATTGAATAAAGTGTAGCAATAGTGTTGAGGCTGTAAAAATAGAACAAAGTCAGAGAACTTATTACTGTCTCATCTAAAAGCTTAAACTGTTACAGAGATCGATAAACTTACCATACAGATAGCACTGAAGTTTCAAGCTCAGGATTTGGCAATAGCCCGGATAACAACACAATGAACTCGAATGACCATCCTTCAAGACTACACCAAAAAACAAGAAACACATTATACAATTGTCTAACAAGTCAATACGTTTTAGTAACTAGTGAAACATACCATATCATGACAGCTGAAGGGATAGCAAAACGAAAGAACTCTTTCGTTCCATAGAAAATCTCTGATGAAATTGGCACACGAGTTTTCTCACAAGCAGGGGAAAACCTCATGTATGACGCGAGAATTGTGACATTTAACCAAATGGATATGTCCATTGCGAATGCAGCCCCAATATTCTTGAAGCCAGTGTGATAAACTAGTAACCAACATAGTGGTACATGAATAGCTATTGTTACACATGAACTTATGATTAAAGGAAGGATCATACTTTGCATTAGATAATATCGAATGAGGGGCTGAAGAGCTGCACTACCAAAGAGAGTTGGGATTAAACACATTATGAATCTTCCAGCTTCATGTGAAATCTGAGGATCTTGTCCGATGAATACGAGTAATCGTCCTATGAATATCCATAACATGGACAGGGGAATGCAAACTATAAATAGACAGAAGATAGCTGTGTATGTTTGTGTTCCAATTTTCTTGTATTGCTTAGCTCCATATGCTTGTCCACATAGTGTTTCTAGTGCACTTGCCATTCCTAGCTGAAAATTTACAAGTGATTTTTCAGCTAAAAAAGTATATGTGATATGCAAAAATGATGTTAGTGCAACTTAAAATTACATTACTTTCTTCCCTCAAAATTTATTTTGTTTAGATATTTGTCTGGCTATACGTCATTTCATTAAGAATATAACAACAATAACAAGCGAAGAATTTAAGATTTTTATAATATGAGTGCACTGTTGAAGTGCATCATCAAGCCTTTTTTGAAGTATGAGTGCCAATATTCGACGAGTAGTATTAGATCAATTCTAGAAAATATGTATATAAAATATCTAGTTAAAAGAAAGATAACGGGTTCACGTGCCCTATAAATTACACATAACAACAAGAATATACCACGTATATTTTCGTAAGTGAGTTCTGGAGAAGGTGGATATATGACCTTACTCCTATATTTGTGGGGTAGGAAAATTGTTTATGATAACATGAAGATTGTTAAGTTAAATTATTTCTAAATATAGAAAAAATGTGATTCTCTTACCCAATGGGAACCGATGCAGGTACCAAACAAACGGTGCAAGACCAAAAACGAAAGTGCACCGTTTGTTTATTTATCATTTTACAAGTTCAACACAAAATTAATTATTCTGACTATAAACATCTAAATCTTGAGGTAATAACATACAAATAGAGTAAATAATCGACCAAGAGGACTACATCCTATGACATAATTAAGGTGTAAGAGTCAAATCTCCACCTAATTAATTTTTTCTTTAAAAAATACGAGAGATAATTTAAATCTGGAAATATGTTTTTGGAAAAAGAATAGTAGTACTATATTTTTGTGTACTCTTTCTCTATACAAGTTACAACAAATAATTAGGTGATTTAATTGTTTATTTAGTTCAAATTAGGACGAATTTGTTTCTAGATTTAAACATGGATAACGTGTTATGGAAACAAAAGTATTTGAATTTTATAAAAAAGAGAAGAAAAAAAAAAGCTGCCGATAATTATTGTCAATTGTTTTGACAATGACCAAGTTGATAAACACGTCGTACAAAAATCTTTAGTTTGTCTACCTAACGTTATTATGCTGAATTTAATTTTATATGATCGATCGTTAGCGTATAAGAGTTATGTCAGTATTAGTATAAAGAATTGTCATAAGAGAATTTGTATGCTTAGTTTATGCATGATTTAGTTATTTATGTCGTATTTATTAAATTTTATACATAGCAAATGAATGCTAATATGCTACCAGGGGCGGACCTACAGTGGTGCAAGTGGGTTCATATGAACCCACTTCGTTGAAAAATAATACCGTATATGTATATATATTTAATCAATTTTAAAAATTTTGTATGTATATATTAACTTTTGAACCCACTAACAACAAGTGTGACCCTGGCTGATTGGTTAAAAGGTTTCAATTTTTCCAGCCAACCCGAGTTCGAATCCCTGTTGCCACATTTTTTTAGTTTTATTTTTTATATCTTGAACCCACTTCGTGAAAATTCTGGGTCCGCCACTGTATGCTACCGAATATGATATTACTTAGATAAATAACTTAGTTCTTAACCGGCTATCAAACGATCTATGTATAGTGGGAACTGCCAAAGAAACAGGAGACGACAAAAGCAGAAATCTTGGGCCCTTTTCTCTGTTGATGCTTCTTTTTAATACATTATTTCTACGTATTTTTAGTATAAGATTATAAATTTAAATGTCGTTTTTATTTTGTCAGTTACATTGAAATGAAAAAAAATAATTAAAAATACTTTTTACTTTTTAAAATTTCGTATCAAGAAAAAATTAGACAAATAAATTGAAACGGAGGAAGTACTCAATAATGATATGACAGCTAGCTACCTGATAGCTATACTTTATTTTGCTTTCATATTTAAGTTTAATATGAATATTTCAAATTCATCTTCTTCTTTATTTGTCTCTTTTATTTTGGAAAAAAATAAATGATAGAGAGCAAAAAATAAAAAACTTCATGATTTAAATTCAAATTCATCTCCATAGATTCATTAACCAGCACAAGTAGGCATTGTTTAATATGTTGAATGGTGTAACCTGCCATCTGATCTAACTAATCTTATTATTATTATTATTAATAATAATAATAATGAAATGGTTACTTAATTATCATATCTTCAACACATAGATAATAGTGTTGCACTATATTGTTCAAACTCTTCAAAAATGTCATCACACGTATTGTCATATCCTTCAAAAATAGTATATTTTTTAAAGATCAGATACAAAACATAATTTTTGAAGCAATTATCATATCTTCAACATAAAAGATAATAGTTTTACACTATATTGTTCATACTCTTCAAAAATGTCATCATATGCATACTGTCAGATTCTTTAAAAATAATGCATTCTTGTAAGATCAAATACAAATTATGCGATGACAACATAATTTTTGAAGCAATTATCATATCTTCAACCCAAAAGACAATGGTTTTGCACTATGTTGTTCAAACTCTTCAAAAATGTCATCAGAACACATACTGTCAGATCTTTTAAAAGTAGTACATTTTTAAAAGATCAGACACAGATGCAACAGCAACAACATAAATTTTTGAAGAGTCTGAACAACGTGAAATAAAAGGAAGGAGATGGTTATACATACAAGAAGAGTTAAGCCAGTGACATTAGCAAGAGAGACAGCAATAGCAGTGCTAGATAGGTAAAGTTGACCTAAATGACCAACCATCATCATAGATATAACTTGTAACAAATATTGTGATAGTGTTACTGATGTCATTGGCCCAGCCAAATAACCAATCCTCTTTATTTCCATCCATATAACATCCCATTTCACTTCTTGATCTCTCAACACAACTTCATTATTATTTTCATCTAATAATTTTTCTTTTACTAACAATCCCTCTTCTAAATAACTTCCCATTTTTTTTTCTATTTTTGTTGTGTGTGTGTTGTAGTTGTTGTTGCTCTAGTTTTCATTAAAAGTAATAGAATAGAGTACCCTTTATATAAACCTTGCATGTGAGGAGGAGGAGGGAGTTGTTGGAGACCACTAGACCTAATTATGTACATATAGTAATAAATGTGTAGATGTGCTAGGCTAGGTGTGAGGGGATGGAGAAAATGGTCTTATTGACTCATACTTATTCACATCAGATGTTTACATTATGTTAAATAAACGAAGGAAAAAGAATCGTAGTTATTCGTTTATTTTGAAAGTTACTTCTGGTATATAATCAATCTGACCTTTATAATAGTGATTATCTTCGATTGATAACAATATTTTATTATAATGATTACGTTTGTCATGGAGCTGATTGTTCATGTTATATTATATGTAGAGGCGGAGCCAAGGTTAGGAGTTTGGGGGTTCTAAATCAATTTTGTTTAGGGGTTCACATGCTGATAAACATATATTTAATTAATTTTCTAATACAAATATAGGGTCTACGAAAAAAGCTAGTGGGTTCGTCCGTGTTAGTGAAAAACTTACAAGATAACAAAATTACAAGATTACAATTGAAAATAAAAACGAAGAAATAAATTTCTTCAGGCTGAGGCGCGGAAATCTCGCTCTCTTTAAGGAGATTCAAGTCCACTGCAGCAAATGTTTTTCACCGGTCTAGCAGTAGTCCTCTTTGACTTGTCCCCTCCAGGATACAATAGTCTAATCACAAAATATAACTCAACAACTCTGGACAAGAGTTGAGTCCAAAGCTCCACAAAAAGAACACTTCCCTTCAACTAATAAGAACTCTCTTTTTTGACTAACTTTTATGCACTCTATATTTTCTTGTGTGTTGTGTGTGTCAAACCAAATGAAGACCACCACTATTTATACTAGAAGAAGTCTTCCTAGCAATGAATAGAAAGATAAATAGTGTAGTAAATAGTGAAGATAATGATCTTAGGAATTACATAGGTTACAAGGTATAATGGGGAATAAAGAATGAAATAATGTTAGGGGTAACCAATGCCAATGGCTGATGAAGAATTTGTCCATTCCAACGTTCATTGGAACGTTTTTTCTCACAATATATTCAGCCAATAAAGCCAAAAGTAATGGCACCAATTGCATGAGTAATTAGGCAGTATAAGACACAAATGCCTACCAACGGTAGCAATTAAAACTGCCCACTAACTGCTGAATGTTTCAGCATTCTTATAACTCCAAAAAATAAAACAAATTAATAAATTAAAATGCTAACAAATCAACCGTCTGAACCCATGAAGCCTCACCTAACTCCGTCTCTAATTATATGTTCTAATAATAACATTTCCTATAATATACAAATAAACAATTATTTATAAAAAGGTTCGAGTGTACTATTTGAATAAAATAAAAATGTACATAGTTGGCAAAGTTTCATTGAATTTCCCTTAATTAACCCTCAATTAATCTCCGCCAAATGGAGTTTTTATTTATTTTCTATATCTACCCTAACACCATAGAAATAAGCATCTCCATTTAATTGGAGCCCAAAGACCAAATCTACATCTATTAATTATATTAATTGGAATCTTTTATTGAAAATTTAATGTTTCCCAAACTAGCTAAGAATTTAAGTATACAATGTATATTTCATTAAACAAAAAAGTTTGTTTTCTTTTCGTTCAAAAATAAATAAATTGGTCTAATTTAGCTGTAATTTAATTTATTTCAATATGTCTCGTGTCATTGCCAATTGCCATACCTATATTTATCACTATTTGTAGCTTATTAAAATTTTATTTTCTAAAGTTAAATTGTTTGTTTGATATAAATACTGGATTCAAGAAAATATTTAACATAATTTTGACATACATATATATTTTATAATATTCCTTCTGTCGTAAATTATCTATTGTGATTTACTTTACACATTTTCTGAGAAACACTAAGACTTTTTTAAAAATTCCTTATTAAATGAAAATGGATTGGGAAGAAATGTTTGTTTGCTTTTCATTTGACCAAAAAAATCCAGTTGTTCAGATTTGTTTTAAAAAATATATATATTTCCCTCAAGAATGTGGTTTAGAAAAAGTAGATTTCTTTAATTTCATGATTTGATAAAATATATTCTTAATTGATTTTACACCTGCATGTGTCATGTGTGTACATGTTATAGTCAAATCTCAAATAGAAATTTATTTTAAAAAATAAAATGCGTCTAACTTGTTAGATAGCATGTTTTTAATTAGGGACCATTTATGAGTTGTAAGTTTACTTGGTAAATAATAAAATTGTTTACCGAAAAATAGGTATAGATAATATAATAATGTTAAAGTTATCATTGTTTGCAACAAATTTTAAAATGACAGAAAATAAATTACAATCACAAAAAAATAAGAAGAAACATAATTTTATTTATCAAGATTGTGGGTATAATTTTGTTGATTCCTCGATTCTACTCTCCTAAGATTTATCCATGATTCGAGGGCCGTTAGTGGCGTATTTCTTGAACTATGATGATTTAGATTTGACCTCTATATGAATATTCCATCATTTTATGGAATATTCGAGATCTTCGATCTCTTTAAAAATACCCAAGAGTTTATGGGATCTTTGAGATGCCTTCTAAAGGAATTTAGTACCCTTTATATAGGCATAAACTAGGGTTTAGGGTTGAGTAGCCTCTAAAAAACCCTTTATATAGGCATAAACTAGGGTTTAGGGTTGAGTAGCCTCCAAAAATTCTAATTGAAACTAAATTCACCTTCTAGAGTCCCAATTCGAATTAAACACGTCTTGTAGAGTTCGCAAAATTTCAATGTCTACAACCCCCCTGCTTCAAGGCTTGTCGGAGTGTAGACTCGATAAAACTCAAAGACGAGGCTTGAAGTACTGATTCTTCCACATTTGCAGCTTCAGATTTTCAGATTTGATTTAAGAAAGAAGAGATGAAGGGCAAATTCAGTCCCATTGGGCGTGCCAATTTTTTTGCAATAAATTTTAAAGTGACAGAAAATAAATTACAATCACAAAAAAATAAGAATAAACATAATTTTATTTATCAAGGTTGCGGGTACAATTCTGTTGATCCCTTGATTCTACTCTCCTAAGATTTATCCATGATTCGAGGGCCGTTAGTAGCGTATTTCTTGAACTAGGATGATTTAGATTTGACCTCTATATGAATATTCCATCAATTTGTGGAATATTCGAGATCTTCGATCTCTTTAAAAATACCCAAGAGTTTATGGGATCTTTGAGATGCTTTTTAAGGGAATTTAGTACCCTTTATATAGGCATAAACTAGGGTTTAGGGTTGAGTAGACTCCAAGAATTCTAACTGAAACTGAACACACATTCTAGAGTCCCAAATCGAATTGAACACATCTTGTAGAATCCGCAAAATCTCAATGTCTACAACCCCCCCTGCTTCAAGGCTTGTCGGAGTGTAGACTCGATGAAATTCAAAAACAAGGCTTGAAGTACTCATTCTTCCACCTTTGCAGCTTCAGATTTTCAGATTTGATTTAAGAGAGAAAAGATGAAGGGCAGATTTGGTCCCACTAGGCGTGCCAATTTGTTATTTGCAACAAATTTTAAAGTGACAGAAAATAAATTACAATCACAAAAAACTAAGAAGAAATATAATTTTATTTATCAAGATTGTGGGTACAATTCTGTTGATCCCTTCATTCTACTCTCCTAAGATTTATCCATGATTCGAGGGCCGTTAGTGGCGTATTTCTTGAACTAGGATGATTTAGATTTGACCTCTATATGAATATTCCATCAATATGTGGAATATTCGAGATATTTGATCTCTTTAAAAATACCCAAGAGTTTATGGGATCTTTGAGATGTCTTTTAAGGGAATTTAGTACCATTTATATAGGCATAAACTAGGGTTTAGGGTTGACTATTCTCCAAGAATTCTAATTGAAACTGAACACACCTTCTAGAGTCTCAATTCAAATTGAACACGTCTTGTAGAGTCCGCAAAATTTCAATGTCTACCATCATAAGATACAAATTAACTACTTGTCTTAATTTTCAAACAATTGAAAATTCACATTAAAAAATATTATCAAACTATAAATATTACCTCCCTTAAAGTAAATAATCCATAAACATTATTAGTAGATAAATGTGCTTTTTAAATTTTGCTATTTAAAAGATAAATGTGCTTTTTAAATAGCAAAATATAAAAGTCTCATAGTTTTGAGAAGCATAAAATAAAAACATGAAAATCAATAGAAAATGTAGTTATAAATTTAGTTATATATCTAACTATTTTTAGAAGAAAAAAAATGTTCAAATGATAGTCATTGTTATGATGTTCTTAATTAGCAACTATGCAATTCGTTATTTGAGTTATTCTGAATCTTCATATTTTTTAAAATGAATTGAACTTTTAATTATTTGTTAAAGAATTTGAGCATTGCTAATTAGGAAATTTGACATATTATTTTGATAGAAGCTTATAACGAACGTTAAGCATGCTAAGAACCCATGGATGGGTGCTTGAGACGTAAGCTTAATTATTAGATAAAAATCTCACATATCTATCATAACGTTTTATCAAATTTTATTTCATAGAATTCAGCAAAATATCACTTCATTTGTAAGTTTCAAATTTCAACTTCCATTTACATTACGCAGTTCAATTTTTTATTTTATTAAATCGTCCTGCATGCATCCATTAAGGTTGCGTTAGCTTAAAGATTAGACATTTTAAAATTATATTTCGTCTCAATTTATGTGAAGATAATATTACATTTGAGGAGGTCAAATATTTTTACTATAACTTTTTCTTCTTTTAAAATAAAATAAAATAATTAGTTATATTAACTTGTGTGTAATATTTTTTAAATATAATTTTCAAATATATAAAATTTTATTTATAAATATTTGAAGAATTTATATCCAAATTTGTAATTAAATTTAGAAAGAAGTGCCAAAAACATTCTTAATCTCGGCATGAATTATTAGTTTCATTCTCGTATTATTGACAACTTTAAAAATACCATTTTACTTGACTAACTTAAATACACATCCGATCTTGCAACATATATAACTGAAATACAACTTTAATTTTTCGCCAAGTTTTGGGTATTTTCAACACTTCTCTCGACATTTTATTAAGAGTTTCATGCTCCTATTAGAATTTGAGACCACTTGTTATGTCATATGACAGATCAAGGGTGTATCTAAATTTAATTAAACAATTAGAAGATTCTTTTTAACAATAAGTGTTTGACTCTTGTACTCTGAATATCTTTATATAAATTAAAATAAATGGGAGTAATAATTTTAACTCAATCTCAAAATGTATTTTGTAGACTCAATTATGTTTCAAATAAAACCTTAAAATATGGCTAGGTTGCAAATCCTTTTTATGTGTACCTACAAAAAAGGCATAATACATAAATTAGACTCTAAACTTGATTTCGAATTTTAAGTATAACCTCTAACTTTCAAAGTGCACAAGTGGGCACTTCAACTATCCAATTCTTAAACAAAAAAACACGCGAATCCAACAGCCAAATTGTGTGATATACAAACGCTCCTACGTGGCTTAATGAGCCACTCACTGGCTGCCACGTAATTAAAAAATTACAAGTATTTTATAATTAAAAAAAAATACAAAAGGGTAGGGTCGTATTTTATTTTCCCAACCCACCCCCTACCAGCTCCTCCACCCCCAAAAAAAAATTGAAATTTATTTTTAAAAAATATTTTCAACTTCAAATTATTATTTTTTCAGCCCTACCTCAACCCGCCCACCCACCCACCCCCTACCAGCCCCCCACCCCCTCAAAAAAAAATTTAAGTTTGTTTTTAAAAAATATTTTAAACTTCAAAATTTTATTTTTTTCACCCCTACCCTCGACTCT